>JAVDOI010000210.1:70052-87552 GCA_032191485.1 Leptoclinus maculatus
CAACACAACACAGTACAACAACAGTACAACACAGTACAACACAGGACAACACAGTAATACAACACACACAACACAGTACATACACAGTACATACACAAGTAACAACTCAGTTCAACAGGGCGAGGGTTGGTGTTCAAACATTTAGTTAGAAGATGTTTTAAAAGGATTTGGGGCAAGAGAATGCATAATGTCAGCGTCCTCACCAATGTACAAGTACAGATGTGCAGTACTTGTGCTCGAACATCTGTGCATGTCCGTGGCAAACTAGTGGGTGAGGGAGGGAGGAGGGATGAGATAGGGAGAGAGGGGGGAGGGGTGAGATGAGGGGAGGGGGGGACGGGGGAGAGAGAGACGACAGACAGACAAGTACAAGAAGCAGACAGACAGACAGATCAGACAGACCAGACAGACAGACACGACAGCAGACAGAAGACAGACAGAGGTCATCATAGTCCAATTGGGCATTTTGGAAAAAACCAAGGTAGGGGAAAGCCCTTCCAGTAGTCGGCATCCAAGAAAAACACACACGCAGACAGAGCAGTACACACTCACACACAACACACACACACACACGGGGAACCCCCACTTTAAAGTATGAGTAAATGGCATTTCCCAAAATAAAGGCTGTATTGTCGAGGTGTGTGTGTTGTGTGAAGTGAGAACATTGTGCCAGACGTCTGCGGCCTGGCATGATGTACCTCCCATTCACTCAGTGTGTTTAACAGAGGTGTGTGTGTGTGTGTGTGTGTGTTGTGCTTTGTGTGTGGTGTGTGTAGTTGTTGTGTTGTGTGTGACAGGAAAGATCAGTGGCTCGTTTAGTACCATTACCTCGTGGTCCCTGTGGTGGATCCATGTGTGTAACCTGCGAGTGTGTCTTGTGTGTTTCGTACGTTCTGTTTTCTGGTAGTACAGACAAGTTTATGAAGATGTCAGTGAGGACGCGCTCTCGTCTCTCCTTCTCCTCAGTCTCTCTCTCACTCTAGCTCTCTCCTTCTCTGTCGTTCATGTCTCCTGCTTCTACTGTCTGATCTTTCCCTCTCTCTAATGTCTCTCTCGTTCGTCCTCCCTCCCGCGCGTTCTGCTCGTCCTTCTACTCTGTCTACTCTCTTCTCAATACTCCTGTCCGTCTCTGTGTCGTCCCTTCTCCTACTCCCCCTCATGTCCGTCACTTGTCACTCCTCTGCTCTCCTCCTGTCCTCCTCGTCTCCTCTGTCTCTCTCCTGTCTCTGCTCTCTATCTCTGCTCCTCTGCCGGTCCGTTCTCATCCTCCCTGGTCTTCCTCCTGTCTCTGACTCTGGTGTCTCTTGTCACGCTTCTTTCTGGGTTCCCCTTCTTGCTTCTCTCTCTCCTTCTCTCCTCTGCTCTCTCTCGTCCTCTCTCTCTCTCCTGTCCTCTCTATCTCTCTCGCTCTGTCTCTGTCTTCCTCTTGCTCTCTCTCTCTCTGTTCCGTCTCTATCTCTCTGTCCTCTCTCTCTCTCTGTCCATCTCCTCTCCTCGTCTGTCATCCTCCTCTCTCTCTTGTCTCTCTCGTCGTCTCTCGTCTCCTCGTCTCTCTCTGTCTTCTCTCTCTGTCTCTGGTCTCTGTACTCTGTCTCTGTCTATCTCTCTTCTGTCTCTCCTCTCTCTCTCCTGGTCTCTCTGTCCTCTCACTCTCTCTAGTCCTCTCTCTCTGTCTCTCTACTCTCTCTGTCATCTCTCTCCTCTCTCTCCTCCTCTCTCATGCGCCTCTCTCTCCTGTCTCTGCGCTTCTCTCAGTCCACCTTCCCACTCTCCCCTCTCTCTCTCTCTCTCTCTGTCTTCCTGTCTCTCTGTCTCTGTCTCTGTCTCGTCTCTCTCTCTCTCTCTCTCGCTCCTCTCTCTCTCTCTCTGTCCTCTGTCTTCTCGTCTCTCTCTCATCTCTCTCTCTCTTTCTCTCTCTTCTGGTCTCTCATCTCTCTCTCTCTCTCTCTGTCTCTCGTGTCACAACATCTTCCTCTCTCTCTATCTCTCTCTCTGTCTCTCTCCGTCCCCTCTCTCTCTCTCTCTCCTCTCTCCTGTCTCTGTCTCTGTCTCTCTCTCTCTCTCTCTCTCTCCTCTCTCTCCTCGTCTCTCTCGGTCTGCTTCTCTCTCTGTCTCCTCTCTCTCTCTGTCTCTCTCTCTCTCCTCGTCCCTCCTCTCTCTCTCTCTCTCTCTATGTCTCTGTCTCTGTCTCTCTCTCTCTCGCTCTCTCTCTTTCTCTCTCTCACTCTCTGTCTCTCTCTCTCTCGCTCTCTCTCAGTCTCTCGCTCTCTCTGTCTCTCTCTTCTGTCTGTCCTCTCTCTTCTCTGTCTCTCTCTCTTCTCTGTCTCTCTCTCTCTCTCTTCTTCTCTCTGTCTCTCTTGTCTCTCTCTCTCTCTCTCTCCTTCTCTTCTCTCTCTGTCTCTCTCTCTCTCTCTCTTCTCCCTCTCTCTCTTCTCTCTCGTTCCCTCTCTCTCTCTCTTCTCTCTGTCTCTCTCGCTCTCTCTCTCTCTCTCTCTCTTGTCTCTCTCTCTGTCTCTCTCTAACAACTTGTCTTTGTTTCTGTTTTTAGTATGTAAAGTGTCTTTGAGTAACATCTTAAAGCGCGCAATACAAATAAAATGTAAATGTACATTAAAAAGTAGGTGATATAGAGTAAGTGAAGAACATACAGACACACTTCTCCTCTCTCCTCTGCCTCTCCCTGAGCTCGTCTCCTCTCCTCTCCCTGAGCTCGTCTCCTCTCCTCTCCCTGAGCTCGTCTCCTCTCCTCTCCCTGAGCTCGTCTCCTCTCCTCTCCCTGAGCTCGTCTCCTCTCCTCTCCCTGAGCTCGTCTCCTCTCCTCTCCCTGAGCTCGTCTCCTCTCCTCTCCCTGAGCTCGTCTCCTCTCCTCTCCCTGAGCTCGTCTCCTCTCCTCTCCCTGAGCTCGTCCTCTCTCCTCCTGCTCTCCCTGCTGTCACCACTAGATGGCGGTGCAGGCCGTTGTATTCTGCCGTTCCCACAGCTTAATGAATGGGATCCTGTATCGCTTCTTGCAGGGAAATTCCCCGATTTATTTATTGAGTTTTCTTGCTAGGCCTCTCCAGACGGAGGTCAGAGTTGAGCTACAGAGCAGCACTACCTGGATCTGCCTCCGGCAGTGTGGGGATGTTACTTTTTAACGCTTCAGATAGTGTTTCTTCCTCTGTGCATTAGATAACCAGAGTCAGAGTAACAAGATACACAATTGAAAGAGTAGAAATAAGGTATGAATGCACTTCTACATTCTCACAGTTTACATGAGAACGATCTCACGGTCGGTCTGCTGCAGAGCGCTCACGCTCCTAATGATTGCACACACATGCATTTTGTGTGTGTGTGTATTCAGTGTGTGTATTCAGCAGGCTCTGAGTGTGTGTCTGGATGTGGAAAAGCCTTGAGTGTGTGTGTGTGTGTGTGTGTGTGTGTGTAGGTCTATAATTGCAGCCATTTAGCCGTGCTGTAGGCGCTGTAATAGCAGCTCCGTACTAATACTGCTCTAATAGCTGGGCTGCCTTTGGGTTTGGGTCACATTCAGGCCACACACACACACACACACACACGCACACACATGCACACTGCGTCCGAGCCGATCCATGCTCGGATGCATACACAGTAGTATACATGAGACACATGAACAAATTGGTCACGGACGCACACACACACACGTCTGTCTCTCACACACACACACACACACACACACACACACACACCTTCTCCCTCTCACTCTCCCACACAGAGGCGAGGCTCCGCCCCCTGCGCTGTGCGGCCAGCCTCTGTGCTTTGTTGCACATGTCTTATTAATGATGCTAATGCAGCTCGTTTCCTCCTCTGTGTCTCTCATACAGGGCTCTTTGACACGTTGCTGTTATGGCCCTGGCTCTCATTTACACTACGTAGCACTTTACTCTGCCCTGGGAGGGAGGGAGGGAGGGAGGGGGGGAGAGAGAGGGAGAGAGAGGGAGAGGGAGAGAGAGAGAGAGAGAGAGAGGAGACAGAGGGAGAGAGAGGGAGGGAGAGAGAGAGGGAGGGAGAGAGGGAGGGAGAGAGGGAGAGAGAGAGAGGGAGAGAGAGAGGGAGAGAGAGAGAGAGAGAGAGAGACAGAGAGACAGAGAGACAGACAGACAGACAGACAGACAGACAGACAGACAGGTGATGCACCTCCTCGTGGGTAAAGGACCACCAGATACCAGGGCGGTCCTCCCCTCCTGCATGTTGTGTCACTTAACCTAAACATACGATCTATAGGAATAGATGAATTAACTCACACACACACTCACAGTAACACACACTCGTGCATGATATGCACGATGCTGCAACATTTGCCGTTATCATACTTTGTGTTCTGCACACTTCAGGGACGTGTTGTGGTGTGTTGACGGCCACCCTGAACTCCACTCACACACACACTCACACACACACACACACACACACACACACACACACACACGTGTTTACACAGAATAGGTGTGTAGGAGTGGGCAGCTTTTCGGTCTAAATCCTTGGTGATAGATGTTGAGTGTGTGTGTGTGTGTGTTGCGCTGTAGGTGGCTGCCTCCCTGACCTCTAGTTGATGGCAGTGTGAGTTTTAATAGCGCGTCGAGGCCTAATTATAGTTCTCCGGTCACCACAGCCGCGCTGCTTTATGGCCGTGTGTGTGTGTGTGAGTGTGTGTGTGTCAGGGCTTAGTATGTCCTACATTAGGCCTCTCCTAACAGACACACAGGCTTGTACACATTCATACAGAGAGCCAGGTGTGTGTGTGTGGAGGTGTTAATGGAGATATCAGATTGAGCCAGAGGGAGAAACACACCTCACAGCACAACACGACATCACGGCTGGAATGAAACAGAAGCCATGACTGAGGTTCAGGATCGTTGTGCTTTGTGTTTAAATACATACAAGTTTAAAACGGCAGAATCAGAGCTGTAGGAATATATATTCATTTTAGTTATTTTTAGTGATTTCTTCTGATACACATTTGAACAATTTCCTTTATTTCTGCACAGAGAGACATCGAGACTGACGGGTTGTTCTCACACACACACACACACACACACACACACACACACACACACACACACACACACACACTCTCAGTCACTCGGTTGAACACATGAAAAACGTTTTGAGGAAGTTTTCTTGGGAGATAAGTTGAAACCCCGCCCACTTTCACACCTCCACACACCTGGCCACACGGCGTGAAAATAAGAAATAATCATATTTAAAACCGACCCAGATCAAAGTATTACTTCTAATGCTGCACTTTAAGATTCATTCAGTTATTTATCAATCTGTCCCCCAGTTTAAGATGACGTGTTGAAAGATGTTCACTTTACTGTTCACAGAAAAGCAGCAAATTCATTGTAGTTATTGTTACGGTTTGTTATTTGACTTGCAGCGTGTACTTTGATGGTTTCTTTGCATAAACTACATTGTAATGTCCTCAGCAACAAGCCACTTAGAAGATGTAGATTCTGTATTCTTTCACACATCATGAAGACCACCAGCATGTGGGTGCTTCCAGGTTCTCTTCATGGGGTCTTGATAGGATACCCCCGTCCCCCGTCCCCGTCTGTCCCCACAGGTCACCACTCCCTCTGCATCCAGTCCATGGACGGGATGCTGATGTTCTTCGAGCAGGACAGCTACACCTTCGGCAGGTTCCTGCCGGGCTTCCTGCTGCCCGGCCCGCTGGTCTACAACCCCAGAACAGACAGCTTCCTCACCGTGTCCTCCGCTCGCCAGCTGGAGAGCTACAAGTAGGTGTTTCCATGAAGCCTCCTTAAAAAGGAACGGCGTGTACGTCAGAGTGGCCTCCGCTCGGGCCCTCTACGGTGGCCTTCAGGTAGAGAGAGAGAGGCATCTCATTCAGCATTAGCACTGACTTCACTGGACACACTCTGCACTGCATTGCTTTTTAGCAACACGCTTGTTATTTCCATTTCAGTGTGTGTACACTTCTATCTCTTTATTCACTGAAACTCAAGTGATTTAAACTAAACATACACCCAGGTTAGTTCCTAAGTTAGCGAACACACGTAAACACTCAGTAGAAATATACAAATGCTCGTTCATGCAGCGTTCAATATCAACGTGTTTTTCACTTGCTTGGGTCAGAAATCTACTTGCCTGAAGTACATCTTTACTACTTATTTAATCTTTTAGCGGTTAACACGGACGTAGCATTTGAGGGGATCTATTCTCAGAGATGGAATATAATCATATTAGGATGTTTTCTTGAGTGTGTAATCTCACCTGTAACTAAGAATCGTTACCTTAGAATGAGCCGTTTATATCATGTTTCTACGGTAGCCCAGAAAGGACAAACCGAGCCCTGGCTCTGGATTCATGGGTTTTTGTGTGTTTTGTGCGTAGTTCTCCTACACGCTTGGCACACGGGAGACATTTTTTAATTGTAACTTCACCGCCAGATCCTTCACACCAGACCTTTAATTGTCATATTTACTTTATTTAAGTAGATGAATCCTCTTAACTCCACGATCGGTGCTGCACATGTACATCTCAACAGAGAGGAGAGCGAGATGATCTCACTGCTTAGCTGCTTCCATCGCTGTCTTCAGAAATAAACAAGAGATTTCATACTTGTTTACCACTTTCCCAATCGGGCGATCTTTAACAGGAAGGAACGATTTTAATTTAGCAAATGATCTAAGACGGTGAAAGTTGATTTGTTTATCTAATTCTATAGAGATCAATAGCACAGTGGTGATGAAAGACAGCGACGTTCCTGTAGATGCTTCACAATAAAAGCTTTAAATGTGAAATGACAGCGGCAGGAAGTGAATTAGCAGTAACGCAGCACAACAGATGTGGTCTGAATACAGCATCGACAGAATGTCTCCACTGAAATGATGACTTGATGTCCCCATGAATACAAATGAAATGGCTTCAATCAATAATGATACGCACCTGAAGAGAAAGCTTAATGTAGCTCTGGGTTACTTTAAGATATAACACATTGTGATGATTCATTCAGTCGTTACAGCGGACTCTTGTACGTCTCGCATGGTCACTCACTATTCACACTTCTTACATCACTCTTAAAGGGCAAGTACACCCGAAGTACAAAAGAAACATTCTCACTTGGTCCTGAGCCATGCAGATTCATGTCTGAAGAGACTCTCTCTCTCTCATATACATATATATATATATATATATATATATGTATATACTTTATGTTATGTGTGTCCCGTATCAGATGACGGGGTCAGGGCTTCACTGACTCTTGTACATTTGATATCAGATGACTTCAAACTGTTCTGCCTCACTCCGTTTATTTAGCCTGTTACACTCCTGCCCTGATGAATGAGAGCTTGATCTGGTGTGTTTGTGTGTGTGTGTGTGTGTGTTGGCGTCAGCTTTGATATTTTAGTTTGTGTTTACCCATCACACTGAGGGAGCGTATGCATGTTTGTATAATGTGTGTGTGTGTGTGTGTGTGTGTGATGTATCTGTTTAAGGTTAATTAGTGTGTTTGTTGGTAGAGAGATCCTCTTACATATAAATGAGAACACTGTTTCCTCAACCTCAGTGTCCTACACTCTGCGTGGTGACTGATACCGCCTACACACACACAGTCAGGCCCTACCACAACTTTGTCCATGTGTGTGAGAGAGCCCCCCACGTTCACCACAAACACTTTTAAATGACAAAAAAAATACTCACAAGTGTGTGTGTGTGTGTGTCTGGTCTTGTTCTCCCTCCTCATATGTTAGGCATGCAGGTGAATAATCAGATTTTTGTGGTTTTTCTCTCACACACATGGTGCTTTGTGTGATTTTTACCCTCATTCATAATACCAACCCACTTCTGGTGGATGGAGCTGAACACACACACACACACACACACACACACACGTACAGCTTTAATCCATTCACGCTGCCTCACATCCCATCATTAATAAGACATCCAAGTGAAGGCTGGACTTGCAATATGAAAACAGTGAGAGAACAGTTATTTTTGCGTTGTTGTTTCAGTATTATTAGGCTGAATTGAATCCATTCACTCGTGCAGGAGTCGGCCTGTCGATCCATTTGGGTGTCGCTTTAAAAAGCTTAAAACCGCTGACATGTTTAATACCGTTTTCTTCCCCAGGACATAATCACGTGTGATGAAAAGGTTTCTCGACTGGCGGCCATCCATAAAGCAGCTCGTTAGTCTGCTCGTTGTTTCCTCATAGAAGCTCAGCGTGTACGGCTACTGCACGGACGGGTTCAAAGCTATGAATCTATTAAAGGAATCAAAGTTTAGAGCGCTTCATTTGCTGTTTTATGCACAATGTTATGAGGAATTACCGTCACTTTTAGGGTCGCATACGGTAATTTGATTTATCCGGGTATAAAGTGATGTTCGGGCAATGTGATGTGGCAATTTATTCTTCTATTAATAAATAAGAAAATAAACAAATGGAGGGAAGTAACTCTTTATATACAGCGCTTGCATTTTAATAAAATGTTTCCCCCTGCGTCCCGCTCCATGCTACATTCTGTGTGCTTCTGTGTGCTTGCTTTTATTGTTTCTGGTGTAATCTGTAAAGCACTTTGGGTTGCCTCTGGGTATTAAATGTGCTGTGTATAAAGACAATACCGTGCCTGATTTTAAACAGGTTGTGAGTAAGTGTGTTCTCACTGAATGCATGAAAAAAAGACAAGAAAAGCAAAACTCTATTCATCCCGAGGGGGGAATTGCTTTGTGTGATACAAAGTGTGAAACAAAGGATACTTAAACCAGACTAAGGTCTACGTTCACTCTAGCACTCGCTCTGTGAGACGTCAGCATGCTAACATGCTCATGAAGACAATGCTAACATGCTCATAAAGACAATGCTAACATGCTCATAAATACAATGCTAACATGCGCATGAAGACAATGCTAACGTGCTCATAAAGACTGCTAACGTGCTCATGAAGACAATGCTAACATGCTCATGAAGACAATGCTAACGTGCTCATAAAGACAATGCTAACGTGCTCATAAAGACAATGCTAACATGCTCATGAAGACAATGCTAACATGCTCATGAAGACAATGCTAACATGCTCATAAAGACAATGCTAACATGCTCATAAAGACAATGCTAACATGCTCATAAAGACAATGCTAACATGCTCATGAAGACAATGCTAACGTGCTCATAAAGACAATGCTAACATGCTCATAAAGACAATGCTAACGTGCTCATAAAGACAATGCTAACATGCTCATGAAGACAATGCTAACGTGCCCATAAAGACAATGCTAACATGCTCATGAAGACAATGCTAACATGCTCATAAAGACAATGCTAACATGCTCATAAAGACAATGCTAACATGCTCATAAAGACAATGCTAACATGCTCATAAAGACAATGCTAACATGCTCATAAAGACAATGCTAACATGCTCATAAAGACAATGCTAACATGCACTAAACAACAACAACAAATAAAGCTCTAAACTCACAAAGAGCAGCTGAAGCATTTCAACATGGCAGTTTAATTGACATCTGTCACTACTCACTACAACATCAAGTAGCCGGATTATATTTGCTATATAGTACAATATGTGTGTATATGTTTATGATCCGATTACACTCCACACATTACGTGCACGAGGGTGAAACATGAACACCTTTAGACACACAAAAGTCTTCAGTAAACACTGATCTGTGGAGTCAGTTTGTCTATTTGTGTGTCAAATATTAAACAAAACATAAAAATCCTAAAGGAGGAATTGGTGTCTCCTGCTGTAAAGATGGCGGTGCCAGTGATGTGGCAGCCGTATTGTATTGTGGTTCTTAGGATTTCAGGTGGATTCCAGACCTGCCATCTTTGATTACCAGCAGGTCAATATGTATTACTGAGAGAGGACACTGAGAGGATAAATCAGCAGTTGGGTAGTGTTTTTGGGTTTGCGGTCTGGAGTTCGGGCCGGGTCGGGTTTGGAGCTCCTCGTTCATCCAGGTGTTAGAAGAGAAGGATATATAGATTCCCGCCAAGCCGCTTCTTACTGCCAGCTCCTTACTGGAAAACTCCTGATGCCGAAGATGCCAAAATCAACTCACCGCAGATCAGTCCGACCACTTTATCCTCAGCCAGTCGCCAACAGCTCGCTGATTAAAACTGATAGACCGCAGATCCGGGGAACAGCGGGTCGGCAGCTTGTTGACTGACCCGACAGGAGCTGTAAGAGGAGGACATGAGGCGCTAGCCGTGGGTATTAATCATGAACATGCTATGCAGTGTTCCACTTTATTTAAATGTGAAAAAGGGATTTCTGGCCTTAAAGATGGAATTTCTCTCAGGAAAATAGCCGGTGTCGTTGTGGTCTCGGGCTACTGGTAAAGCCCCAGTTCCACCGAAAACCGGATATACTACGGATGTCCCCGGATCACCTCGGATAAAAAGAGGTGAGAACCGGGGTGATCCGGGAAGGAAATCGTCCCGGATGACAACACATTTGACATGTTTCCCGGTTCTACTACGGTTCCGCCACGGATCACCCCTGTTCAAGCCTGGTTCATCCCGGATGGCCACGGTTTGACCACGGATGAGCACGGTTTGACCACGGTTCAACTACGGATACGCCACGGACACGGCCCGGATGCGTCACGGATGCGTCCCGGATGAAGCGTCAGGGTATAAATAGTTCTGATTTTCAGAGACAAAATCACTCTTCCGAAAATATTTGAAAGGACAACAACATGCCGAAAATTAAACCCAAGAAGAAGGCGATGACTGCTGCAAAGAAGAAAGCTGCTGCTGCAGCAGCAGAAGAAGAAAAGAAGAGAAGAAGAATCTTCCTCAGACGACAACAACACGCCGAAAATTAAACCCATCCGGGGTGTCAACTAGCTCCCGTTTCATCCCGGATTAACACGGTTACGCTACGGTTCATCCCGGTCCTACTACGTTTCTTCCCGGGTTGCGCTGCGATCAACGCCGCCCCCCTCTCCATTCCCGGATGTCCCCGGATCACCCCGGATGTTAGTTGTACGTCCGACGAGCCGCTCGTCTTCCCGGATACGTCACGGATGGCCCCGGTTCAGCACGGATGGCCACGTTTTTACTACGGTTCATCACGGAGCGTCCCGGACTGACTACGGTTTCACTACGGTTCCACTCCCGGATGACCCCGGATCTGATCCGTAGTGTATCCGGGGACATCCGTAGTATATCCGGGGACATCCGTAGTATATCCGGCTTTCGGTGGAACTGGGGCTTTAAAGACACAGTTTGTAACCAGAGAGTCACTAGTTTGAGTCTTTAGGCCGTGTCCACGTAGCGTCTTCTGTTGTTTTGTTTTAAGCACCAGCATCTTTTTTCCACTTGTTCCCTCCTGAGGAGAAAGCTAATGCGGCTACAAAGAGCTGCACCGATGTCGTCACTGTGGTCAGCCGCTGTATGGACACTCAGCCTCAGACTGGAGGGAATACTTGAGTGAGAGATGTTCCCTGAACAAAGTGCCCTTGAGCAATGCTCGCTGAGAGCTTTCCCGTTTAAAAACACGACTATGCTCACCGGTGAAAAGATGCTCAGAACTGGTTCAGAGGTGTCAGCGACTATTTAAAAGTTGACAGTAGTAGTATGTCGAGTATTTTGCACACTTGCTGAAGTTAAATGGACAGTGAACGAAGTTCTAACGCTGATAAAGGTGCTTCATTCTGAAGGATTCCTGCATATAGAGTCGCTGCTCCTGCATGTGATGAAACGGCTCGGTGTGTTTGGTGTACCGCGAGCAGCGCTCTGCGCTCACAGCAGATTGAAAGTGTTCGTGTTAAGCAGCTACCTCTCTCTCTCTCTCTGACTCCCAGGTACGAGACTCTGGCCGTGGCCACAGAGGCGGAGACTCGACAGGATCCGGACCTGCCCCCCAAGACCGGAGGAGGCAAGAGGCTGACGGTGAGTCTTTTCACCTAATTAGGTTCCCGTTAACCGTTGAGATGTTTGGGTTGAGTGCATTGAGGGTCTTACAAAACATGAATGTGCATAACATGCATAACATAACAGTGTTGTTGGTTGTATGTGGGTACTGTGCAGTTTGTTCAAACTCAACGCTATCGTCATTCATCGAGATACAAGTATACAGTTCAATGAAATGTTCCTCTGGGTTAACGACCTGAGCACAGAATATAACAGAAATAAGATTATGAAACAATGAAATTACCAAGAACCGCAGTTAGATTGAACAGATTAAAAACTGCTGCAATATTGTATCAAATATAAGCAGCAACGTTGTTGAAGAAACCTGAGAGTGAAGGGCAGCAGCACACGTGTACCCACGACCTTAAAACGTATACATCTTTAGAATTAGCCTGACTGTTTACTGCTGGAGAATGGATTGAATGTCGATTAGGAAAAACTTTACCTCAGCCGTTCAGTCGGATATATTCTCTTCTCCCATAAAACTTAGAATTTTCCCACAGCAGCACAAAAGCACGGACGCCAACGCACACAGATCACGTCTTCATTCACTGAGCTTAAACGCTTTGGTCCACGTTTCTGCCTCCATAAAAGGGAAATACCCAACAAAAAGAGAGACGACTGAATGAATGTGAAGGGTGTTCAGACAGCACACGTGTCACTCATTGTGTCCATCACGGAAATGAAGGTAATGTGGTGTGTGTGTGTGTGTGTGTGTGTGTGTGTGTCCGTCCTCCTGCAGCCTGACTGGACGTTTGTCCTGGGAGAAACGGCCCTGGACCTCTGTGTGCCCTCCTACTCCCACACCTCCTCCTCCATCTTCGTTCTGGGCGAGAGGAACCTCTACTGTCTCCGAGACAACAGCCACATCCGCTTCATGAAGAAGCTGGAGTTCAACCCCAGCTGCTTCCTGCCCTACGCCTCAGGTAAACCGGGACGCTGAACCTTTAGCATCAGCGCAGCAAGACGAAGCTAATCTTTAAAGGGACGTCTTTACCTTCACAGTCCTCGTGTTCTTCTCGTCCAACTAGACACCGGATCAGGTTAGGGAGTTTGGAGGTAGACTGCAGACTTTTGGGAGGTTGTTGCCTAGTAAAACTCAGCGTGCATCGGTGCATCGGTGCATCGGTGCACCTGCTCCAGCCAAGCTGTTGAGCACAAGTGAACAGAATACACAGACACACAGTAATCTGCTCGGTGGCCCAGTGCCACACGACTGGCTCTGCAGGAAGCTGCTTTTGGCAGAACATGCTGGAAGAAGTGGAGGAGCTCTGCTGTTTGCATTAAAGGAAAGCTGAACAGACTACTGAACACACTAGTACATAAACATATGGTGCACGATGAACACGTACATATAGATTGAGAGGTCTGATGTATAATATATTGCATATAATACCGTGCACAGATATATTTGGACGGATTAAATGCTTTAGGCTGAAATAAGCTCCAGAAACCACAAAGTTATTCAAATATAGAAATAAAAAGCAGTTTTCTCTGTAACATTTTCAGGATACACAGTTACGGTGGAGATACTTGATACGCATCACTTATGGTCACCTTTAAACTGCAGCAAATATAAAACAAAGCAGGAAAGAAAGTGCTTCCTGGTTTAATTTGTTGGAGACGTCATGTCGGTCACTTTCATGAACAAAAGAGTTTCATACAATAGCAATGACTGTCATAATGAATATGCAGGACACATAGGCCTGTGTGTGTGTGTGTGTGTGTGTGTTGTATGGTGAAACAACACAGCTACAGACCTGTAATGCGTTCCAGACTTGAACACCCCTCCCTGTCTTCACCTCTGATAGGAAAAGAGATGGATTATGTATAATGTGATGACTGAGCAGCTGTCTAGTAACTCAGTTTTCTCCTGATGAAAAGACATCACATCTGGCTACTTCCTCCTACACACACACACACACACACATACAGTCTCATTATTCAATGATTAGTTATTGTGTGTGTGTGTGTGTGAGACACAGAGATGCGTTCTGTACAACAATGGCAGCTAGAACTGGAGAGTATTTCTTCATTGAAAGAGGAGCAAAGAGCAGAACTGAAGTGTCTGCTCCTCCCGACCGGTGTCGGCAAGAGTTTGATTGACAGATGGTTCATCCAATCACCTGCCAGGCGCAGTGCCTCCGAAAGACTCTCATATGGTTCTGTGTGACTAACCGTTGGGCTGAGCTATCCTGGCTGCTCTGGTTGATGTTCTGGTTTTCTGCAAAAAAAAAAAAAAAGAATTGTGAAAAACTCTCCTTGAGTAATTCCCAATTCGTTCTACTCGGGACATTTCCTGCCTGTGTTTGTTTCTCTCTGCCCGACGTGTTTCTATTCAACCCTTGTGATTGGTTTAAGGGTGCATGTAACTGCAACACAAGTCTTATCCAAAAGCAGCACCGCTCTCTGTATTTACCCTGGCATCCAGGGGCCACGGCTTTAAAGCTGTTTATTTTGTGATACGGAAGGAAAGTGGTTTAACTTCTCTGAAGCCTGATTCTTATCACCACGAGCCAAACTAATCAGCCAGGACCTCCAGAATGATGCTTGAATACAAGTAGAATACAAGTTCTGTGTCAAAAACCCCTTTGAGCACGGAGCAATAAACGACCTTTTTATGAGCGTTCTTTACAGCAACAACAGTCTGCTTCAGTTTACGCAACAATGCACCATAGAACCAGTTCTTCAGTTTCACACTGAAATAGAGCTGACGGATGGAAAGAAGGAAAGCAAAAGAAATGGAGTGGAGGAAGGATCCAGAAGGGGTTGGATGGATGGAGAGCTGATGTTTTAGAGTACTTTCAAAGTGCCACTTCACTATCTGTTCCAGACGTTATTTAGATTATTTCAATTACTCTTGGAAATTGGCTATAAATTCAATACATGATGTGCCAGAGCAACAAAAGCAGCTTTTTTTTATTTTATTTTATTGGGACAAGATTTCCCATTCCTGTCAACAATAGAAAAACCACATAAAGATTCCCACATGTCTGGAAGACTGCAACTCCCGGGATCGGACTGCTTGCAGCGCTCCTCCGCGTCCGCGTTTGATCTCCGGTTTTATTGTTGGAAAGGCCGACATTTAGTGAACCTGTGACTGTCGGAGCTGCAAACCCCCGGCCGCTCAGTGAAGAGCATCTTTTATGGCCATGTGGTGGATCTCCACAGAGCCCTTACAGGAGAGACGACCGCGATCTCTCTCGAGTGTTTCCTCATGCTTTCCTTCTGGCCTTCAGCCTCACAGCTGCCTCTGCTGGACCGCTGCCCTCACTCTCCTCTGTCCTCCTTCCCCGTCTGTCTATTTCCTTCTCTCCCTCGCAAACAACTTCATCGGTTCGACCGCTCACCAGAAACACTCTCAGCATTCACTCCACTGTGAGATGCTGAATCTTTTGGTTTGAAATATGATTGTCCGATCTTCAGCTTATTTCTCCAAACTCGACAGATATGTGAACCACATGGCCCTCACGGTCATCGGACGTCGACCCGACTGAACACCTGTTGGATTTTAGAGTGACGTGTTAAACACCGCTCTCAGCCACCGTCTATGAAACACCAAATGAGGGAATATCTTTAGGAAGAATGGTGTTCCTCCTTCAAGTAGAGCTCTTCAAGTAGGGGGCATGAAGTATGTGAAGGGGCCATTGCCCCCCCCCCTCCCCACGATTTTGCGTCGCAGCTGGTTTTATCCAGGCGACAACCTCCGGTTCTGCCGAGTGAAGCCGATGCTTCATGTGTTAAAGCTGCATTCTCTCTAGTGTCCACCAGGGGGCGACTCCTCTGGTTGTATAGAAGTCTATGAGAAAATGACTCTACTTCTCTCTTGATTTATTACCTCAGTAAACATTGTAAACATGAGTTTATGGTCTCAATCTCTAGTTTCAAGTCTTCTTCAATACAGCATGATGTTCATTTAGTACATTATGGTCCATTTAGAGTCAAACAGACCATAAAGCAGGGGATGCTTTAGGGGCGGGGCTACACAGTGATTGACAGGTCTCTACCAGAGACGTATACGGCGTCTCTACGTCACTCCTCTGTATTCAAATATGGTTTCCTCCGTTCAAAAAACAAGATGGCGACGGCCGTAAGTCAAGGACTCAAGGCTTGAAAACATCAGTCCACAAACTAACGGGTGACGTCACGATGACTACGTCCACTTCTTATATACAGTCGGTGGTTTGATCCCATCGGAAGGTGGTTTCTAGTAGTTTTTTTAATGATAAAATGTAGAGGGAGAGGAGAGAAGGAAGAGATCGATGAGGAGAAAGCTCAAAGACGGGAGGAGTAGAACTACGGGTAGATGGTTGGAAAATAACAAAAGATTATTAAGGAGATGGGCAGAAAACAGCAGGTGGGAGTAGAGAGGAACATAAAAACAAGAGGAAGAACAGAAGGGGGAGGTAGAGCAGGAAGCAGAGACGTGAATGTGGAGGTAAGAGCTGCAGACTGAAGAGGAACCGAGGAACCGAGGAACCGAGGATATTCAGAGAGGAGCTGATGCTCGGCTCCAACATGACGACACAGAACGCAGATCGGACCTTTCTAATTAGGTCCTGATTATAATGTGCACGCTGTGATAGAAGGTGTGCGCTCGCTTTCATGTGGCACCGACACACACTCTGTCATTTTGACCCCTGCGCTGTACCGCCCTGCTGACCGCCGCATACTATATTATAACCTGTGTGTGTGTGTGTGTGTGTGTGTGTGTGTGTGTGTGTGTGTGTGTGTGTGTGTGAGTGTGAGAGGCGTGTTTGTTTTGCGTGTGGCCGTCACCTCAGATCTCTCTAGGTGGTACAGTAGCTGCTCCATTGGTGGGATAGACTGTGTGTGTGTGTGTGTGAGTGAAACATAAGAAGTATTTATATTTAATGTTTCTAGCCATGAGTCACAGGAGAAAGTGTATATGTAACTTTAGTTATATATATATATATATATATATATACACCTATAAAAGCTGACTTTGTCGTAAAATGAAAGATCTTGATGACAATTCAACATACAAACCAGATGTGAGACATGAAGAAATGATTTTTCTTGAGAGGCGTCACACTCGTCTTAAAGGGCAATGCCTCCCACCACAGGAATGTTTATTTCTGTGCGCTATAGTTGGATTTGTGAATATGCACCACTGTTTATGAAGACTAAAGTCAGAAACCAAACCGTTGATGCTGAGGCTGCATTTGTAGATGATTTTAAACCTTATTTCATGACTTTGAATTATGAATCAGTAAGTCGTACTATTTATTTATCTTTCACAATACAGACTGTACACATATTAGGACTGAAGTGAAATATCTTTTAGCTGTATTGAGATTGCCATGATTATTCAATGATTCCTTCGAGGAGCAGTGTGCGTCCATGTAGGATGTGCTTTAGTGTATGATCTCCTGAAAACAGGATTGTTTTTATCTTCATACGGAACGTGTTCACGGTGCCGGCCGCCATGTTTCTACAGTAGCCCAGAGCGGACAAACCACACGCTGGCTCCAGATAGGGCAGTTTAGTCCAACCTCACCACTATATGCAGCCGGATCCTTCACGCTGGCCCTTTAAATATACATTCCAGCTAATGTA
>JAVDOI010000210.1:92552-110052 GCA_032191485.1 Leptoclinus maculatus
GTGTGTGTGTGTGTGTGTGTGTGTGTGTGTGTGTGTGTGTGTGTGTTTCTCTTTCTCCTTACTGTCCACTCGATTGTATTTATAAGGGGCGACTACAAAATCTGCCTCTATTAGTTTGCATTTCATGGAACCTCTACCTGTAAATAGTTGAGCCGTACATTGATTGGTTGTCGCTATTCTTCACTAAAGAATATATATATATATACATATATATATATATATATATATATATATATTCTTACATTTAGTATTTGTCCCAACAGCAGATGGGAGTTTGAAAATATACTTGTATATGCAGTATTGCAGTATTCTGGGTTTGCTCTGGTGAACTACGAAGCAGTATTCAGTTATTAATAAGAGTCACAATGAGAGTAAAGGGAACATAAACCACGTTTCTTTAACAAGGAGAAAGGAGCTTCTTAATCCGTTCACTTACGTTAAAGATCTTTAGTCGACTTCAGCCCTAAAGAGAGAAAAGTACCTTTAAAGTAAACTCTTGCAGCTGGTTTAGAGGAAGAGCTTCCAACATTAAATGTCATCAATAACTTGTGTTCCACCCACTCTCTCAATCACACACCCGTACATGATGCAACACACACACACACTCCTTCATCACGTCCTCCTCCTCAGGCCGAACAGGGAGTGAGTGAGTGAGTGAGTGAGTGAGTGAGTGAGTGAGAGGTGTGTGTGCCGCCGTGTATTTGTTCAGCTCTTATCAGACCGTTCACACGGCGCGTTCTGGTCGTCTGGCTGTCGGCGGAGACTCGGTCACCTCGACCAGACGGCGGTAGCTTTGATCCGAGTCGCCCAGACACACACACACACACACACACACACACACACACACACACTCGTATCTGCTGTTGGCTCATTAAACAAGGAACATCACCCGTCCTGTAACACCGTATTTGCCAATGGAGTCCTCTTGCTTCCTCCTGTTTGACTCTTTCCACCACGTAGTGAATTTACAGGGTGTGTAATGTAAACCAGTCGGGCTTTTTCCACGGTACCATGGGAACACGATTTTCTTTTTTTTTTTAAATCTGTGGCCCAGCGGGGGGTTGAACCTGTAACCCCGGTGGTGTCGGTGCCTTGCTCTGCCTGTCGGTGTGTACTGTACATGTGGAATGTGACTGTGTGAGATCACACCTCCACTTTTGTTTTTCTTCGTCTCGCTTTAAGAGAGTGGGAATGCTGATTATCTCCGTGTGCATCTCCGTGTCTGTCCACGGCAAATCTGTTATTCTGCTGCAGCAAACTGCTCAACAGTTTGGGGCGCTCATGATACTGTCACTGTTCGCCTGCTGACTCCTCGCTCACTACCTTTAACTCTCCCCGACCGGTAAGCGCCATGTGGTCGAGATTCAATAGTCTGAGATTTGACCTAAAGATCCAGTCTTTTAATCTTCAGAGTATTTATTAATAAGAAGCTCAGTCCAGACTTTCGTTGTTGTAGTTTTTGTTTTGTTTTCCAAAGCCGTCGACTCCACTTTACCCAGAATCCATTGCATTTTGTCCCCTTTTCTTGTAGTTCTTATTCAGCAAAACAAACTAAACTGAGGGTGTTTTCCAAAAAACCTCTGACTTGAATTAAAGCTGCAGTCAGACTCAGACGGTCATGTTTCTCATTCAGGGAGCTGTCCACATAACATCATCGACCTTTCACTTTGCAGGTGTAGATGAAGCACAAAGGCTTCGCTGTCATACGTCTTCTCCTGCTAGAAGTGTGCCATGTGTCTCAAGCCTTCTTTATTTTAGGCTTTAAGTTGTTGCTCTCATCCAGTGACTGTATGACTAGAATTCATTTAAATTCCTTTCTTTTACATCCAGGAACGTGACATGTCTCTCGACTCAACGGGAACAATGATTCCTGGGCCTCCTTTGGCTTTTGCAATTTTCAATTTAGTGCAAAACAAAATACCGTCAAATCGGCTTTAGAATGAACAGAATGATGACTTTGAGGGTGTAAACCCCCACGGGAGATGATTCAGTGGTCGTGTGGTGCTGCAGGTTACGCCGACGGAGCGTGGGTGGTGCCGACGTGTACGCAGGGAACAGAAGCTGGATCGGCACCAGAAGAACATCATTTCATTCCTCCAAAAAACTCGCTCCATCATCCGTCAGAGAGGAGCAGTCGCTGGCGGAGGGACCGGTATGGATTGTGAATTTACGATTTCAAGATGCGAGCGGCGTTCTCAGGCGGTTTTGGAACGCCGTCCCATTTACTGCGAGCCCCCTGAATCCCACTGACCGAGGCTCTCTCGTGTGATTCATGATGCGTTTTACCACACATTCTTATCTGTGCGTATATGTGCCGTACTGTGACCCCTACAGCTGTTAATTCAAACACGACGCGCTTCTTTTACTTCATCTTTGCACAACACGCAGTATATTTCCCTGTGAATTCTTCTGTCAGTTTCCTCCATTTATAATGATCACATGTTTTATGTTTTACGACTTACATTTCGTTCTTTGGCATAATTTTGTAATGCACGTGTTTTGTATTTATGGCTTCTTTTGCGTCAATATACCCATGTCCATATGTTCACGTTCTCATGTTGCAGCTTCAGGATCCTCCATTTAGATTCACATGAAAAGATCAATAACCCAAAGATACGTCTTTGACCACAACTGAAACAGAACGTTTCCACTCATCTCACGCTGTCAAAGGTTCAGACATTTCAGAGATGCAATAATAACGTAGTTCAGAGTCGTTGCGTGGCTAATTATTACTAGACATGTATTGTATCTAAGGTTGGTTATACCTACATAGTGCTCCCTCCTCTCATCCTGCATTAAATGAACTGTAAGCGGAGAAGAACTTCTTTTGGGAGCTCGTTTGCATGAGCAGTGAAGGCTTCCGTGTCTGCACAGATACGACGAAGAAGGGCGCCAACAAAAACTCAAACCTGATCAAGAGTAAATTCATTGAACAAGATGCCAAAAACAACCCTAACCCTCTGTTTGGTTTGGTTCTGCGGAGTTTTTAAACTTCTTGGCGGCGTCTCTCAGCGCTTCACTGTTTATAGAAGATCAGAGGCTGTGACTCACCGCGCCGTCACGTTTACGCCACTAAAGAGACGCTTTGTTTACACGAGTTTAGGTAGCGGTCAAACGGGTCAGATTCAGAAGCCACACACACACACACACACACACACACACACACACACACACACACACACACTCAAGTCATATAAATACTTCCACATACATTTCCATGGACACATATGCATAAACACATGCACGTGTCACCCCAATGTCCTGTTTAAATATAGACACACACACGCTTGGAGTGAAATAGCAATGTGTGTGTGTGTGTGTGTGTGTGTGTGTGTGTGTGTGTGTGTCACGCTCTTTTGTCTTCCTGCACACACAGATCTGGCGCTGGCTTCCACTAGTCAATCAACAGCTCTGTACTGTGAAACACGAGAGCCACTGAACACACACACACACACACACACACACACACACACACACGCACACACACACACACACACACACACACACACACACACACACACACACATATTTTCGCCTTTCCTTTTCCTCTCCTCCTCCTCTCCTCCTGTCCTTCCTAGGTGACCCCTCACTGGCCCCCTTCGGCCCAGAGACCCTCGGTAGTCAGATTTGGCCCCAGAAACCGAGTGTTTCACATCCGTCACAGTCCAGGAAAAGCAGGAAAGAATAAATTAACGGAGTGGGTTTTTTAATGAACGCTGGGACTTGGCTCTGAGGAGCTGGATCCAGTCACACGGTCAGAGTTTACTCCTGTGATTTGATCCAGAAAATCTCACCCCAGCTTTATGGTTTCTGCAAGGGGGAAGTGGCTGAGCTGCAGATGGAACGCTGCCCGGTGGGAAATCGTAAGCAAGTACAATATGCACGTGAATGTAAAAACATGCTCCAATTACAAAAAAAGAAATACACAAAACATTA
Organism: Leptoclinus maculatus; assembly: GCA_032191485.1. Taxonomy (NCBI): domain Eukaryota; kingdom Metazoa; phylum Chordata; class Actinopteri; order Perciformes; family Stichaeidae; genus Leptoclinus; species Leptoclinus maculatus. The sequence continues at coordinate 96,489 of JAVDOI010000210.1, forward strand.
CACGTGTTTAATTCATTTTAATGTCACCGTTAAGGTGTGAATAGCTAGTTCAGCTCCAGAGGATTTGACGCCCACAGCGGTTGAAATAGTTCTTTGTGTCATCGACGGTTGAATCGAGCTCTGTCGGTGAGATTGAGACGGATTGTCATCCCAATGAACGGCCCTAGAGGTCATTCATGCTAGCGGCTTATTACCACGCATATTACGTTAACGCGACCTCTTGTGGCCGTAGTGATGACTGGAGATGAGGAGGAAGTCAGGTGACGTGGTGTGAAGAGTAGGTCGGGTGGATGACTGGGTCAAACAAACCAACCTATCCTCACACAGTGCTCCCTGTGATACCTTCAGGGAACGTTTCTACTCATTTGTTCCTCTGAAAGGGAAGTAAATCGTGTCATTTTTCGCTCGTTACGTGCATCCAGTCTTTTAAAATGAACCTCCGTCTTCACAGGAAGCAACTTAGTCAGGTTTAGGAAAAGACTGTGGTTTGGGTGATACCTCAGGATGAAGAAGATGACTCTACTTCTCTCTTGATTTATTACCTCAGTAAACATTGTAAACATGAGTTTATGGTCTCAATCTCTAGTTTCAAGTCTTCTTCAATACAGCATGATGTTCATTTAGTACATTATGGTCCATTTAGAGTCAAACAGACCATAAAGCAGGGTGTGCTTTAGGGCGGGGCTACTGTGATTGACAGGTCTCTACCAGAGACGTATACGGCGTCTCTACGTCACTCCTCCTCAGTCCAGATGTGGTCACTTCCTGTTCAAAAAAACAAGAAGGGCGACGGCCAAAGTCCAACATGGCGACGGCCAAAATACCAAACTTGAGGCTTCCAAACCACAAACCAACGGGTGACGTCACGACGAATATGTCCACTTCTAACATGCAGCCAAAGGCCATAACTCAAGATTTCATACACTAACTGAGAGCTTCACTCGCGTCTAACCGGATCAAATGATGAAGTGGCGACATTTTTGGACAGACATGGAAACAAAACCGCGATGGGGGAAGTTCTAGTTAGTTTCTGATGTCATTTGATGGCTTATTTCAACCTTTTTCTCCTTTTTGTATCATAAAAACAAACAGCAGGAAAGGAAAGAAAAAGAACAGATGCAAGTAACTGCGATGAAGCAGCGGGTGTTCTGGGAAAACGTGGCAGTCGTTTGGTGAAGCACGAGCAACACTAATAACAGCAACGCTGCTGCTGTGACACCTTCCTCTTGTCTGTTTCTCATCATCACTTTATCTTCTCCTCTCTCACCTGCTCGTCGTCTCCTTCACACTTTACACACACTGAAACAGATGTAAACACACACACACACACACACACACAACTCTGTCCTACAAGAGGTGTGTGTGTGTGTGTGTGTGTGTGCGCTGCTGTCCCATGTGTCTTTGATTCTCTGGCTCAGTGTGCGTCCACACAGCTTTCTTAAAGGGATTTGTCTCAAAGCTACTTAACAGAAAACAAAGGACAATAAAAGTGTCAGTGTGTGTGTGTGTGTGTGTGTGTGTGTGTGTGTGTGTTTGTGTGTCCAGTGTTGGGGGGGGGGGAGGAAGGAGGGAGGGAGGTAGCGCCTTCTGACTTTTATTGTTATTCCACTTTTTATTCGTCTCAGATGGCGACTCTCTCCCCTGTTCACCACACACTGCCTCCTTTGTTCCCTCTCTCTTTCCCACTCTCTCCCTCTCCCTCCCTGTTTTCTACCGTTTCCTCTTTCCATCTTTTCTCTCTGCTTCCTTCTCTTTCCTTTCCTTCTCCTCATCCCCTCTCTTTCTCTCCCCTCTCTCTGTATTGATCTGCTGCTCTCCTCCTCCTCCTCACCTTTAAGTCACCGTCTCAAAGATCTCCGTCTTGTTCTCGTTGGCGACCCCTGTGGTGATGAGCGGTAACTGCAGGTGTACATGTGGCTCTCACGTCCCAGAGATCGCTGAGAGTATGACGTGAACGCTCTTGAGTGTTTACTTTTGCAGAATGTCTTCTCTCCCATGAAGTAGACCTGAAATGAATGACTTCGGATGACGTGCGGACTAGACTTTACTGCCCATGTGTTGTACGTCTCCTCAGTGTTGCTGCAGACATTTATTGATTCATACACTTTAGTGATTACTAGTGTTGCGTGTGAAGAGACCACACTGACTGACCGAACACCAAACAGTCTGGTGAAGGCGTTTGATTGTGAACACATCATTTAATCGGTTCATAGGTGGAGTAAATCAGTTTGCATGTGTGATATGTATTCGTAGATGTGGATTAAATGGATATAAATGTAGAATACATTGATAACATTCAGATCCAGTAAAGGAGCCGATGCTCGTGAGTGTAGTGAATACGGCGTTCCTCCTCTCTGAGTGGAGATCAGGTTCGTTGTGTTTTAAGGTCAGACCTGCTCCTGACCGGCAGAGGTCAAAGGTCGGTGTTTAACATGGTGGTCACCTCAGATTACCAGAGCACCGATGTCTCGGGACAAATTCACCTTCACATTTGTGTTTTTCTCTCCATGTTTTACTTTTTATATTATTTGCACATGGCAACGAAAGGACACACACACACACACACACACACACACACACACACACACACACACACACACACACACACACACATGCCCCTTTACCATCTCCTTGTGCGGTGTAGATCCCCATCTCCACCCCTCTTGACCTTTCACCTCTTCAAAACAGTTGGTACTCGGTTTAACCTGAGCTGTCAAGTACTATAACCTGAGGATAGCTCCAAGCACCACACACACACACTCACACACTCACACACACACACACACACACACACACTCACACACTCACACACACTCACACACACACACACCTACACACACACTCACACACATCTACACACACACACCTACACACACACTCACACACACACACACACATCTACACAGAAAGAGAAAGAATTAAACAACTCTTCCTTCTAAAACCAAATTTGCACAGAAATTCCAACTGTGCTCTTTGCGCTCCCTGATTTAGATTAATTTAAATATCTTCCGGAACTGAAAATGACAAGAAATCATCATAATACCAACTTGAAATAAGACAAACATTACCTGCATTGATGTTTTATGTCCCCAAACTGCTTTATCATGTCATGCTCTTAGTGTTTAGAAAACGATGCATTCGTCTCCTTATTTTACTTTACTTTACTTTTAAATGAAGGTTCAACTTTTTCAACCCCGGCACAAACGCATGAAGCAGGGAGGGAAGGGGAAGGAGCTGAGGGGGGAAGTAGATGGAAGGGAAGGAGGTAGAAAGGAAGGGAAGGAGGTAGAAAGGAAGGGAAGGAGGTAGAAAGGAAGGGAAGGAGGTAGAAAGGAAGGGAACGAGGTAGAAAGGAAGGGAAGGAGGTAGAAAGGAAGGGAACGAAAGGAAGGGAAGGAGGTAGAAAGGAAGGGAAGGGGGTAGAAAGGAAGGGAAAGAGGTAGAAAGGAAGGGAAGGAGGTAGAAAGGAAGGGAACGAGGTAGAAAGGAAGGGAACGAAAGGAAGGGAAGGAGGTAGAAAGGAAGGGAAGGAGGTAGAAAGGAAGGGAACGAAAGGAAGGGAAGGAGGTTGAAAGGAAGGGAAGGAGGTAGAAAGGAAGGGAAGGAGGTAGAAAGGAAGGGAACGAAAGGAAGGGAAGGAGGTAGAAAGGAAGGGAAGGGGGTAGAAAGGAAGGGAAGGAGGTAGAAAGGAAGGGAAGGAGGTAGAAAGGAAGGGAAGGAGGTAGAAAGGAAGGGAACGAAAGGAAGGGAAGGAGGTAGAAAGGAAGGGAAGGGGGTAGAAAGGAAGGGAAGGAGGTAGAAAGGAAGGGAAGGAGGTAGAAAGGAAGGGAACGAAAGGAAGGGAAGGAGGTAGAAAGGAAGGGAAGGGGGTAGAAAGGAAGGGAAGGAGGTAGAAAGGAAGGGAAGGAGGTAGAAAGGAAGGGAAGGAGGTAGAAAGGAAGGGAAGGAGGTAGAAAGGAAGGGAACGAAAGGAAGGGAAGGAGGTAGAAAGGAAGGGAAGGGGGTAGAAAGGAAGGGAAGGAGGTAGAAAGGAAGGGAAGGAGGTAGAAAGGAAGGGAAGGAGGTAGAAAGGAAGGGAACGAAAGGAAGGGAAGGAGGTAGAAAGGAAGGGAAGGGGGTAGAAAGGAAGGGAAGGAGGTAGAAAGGAAGGGAAGGAGGTAGAAAGGAAGGGAAGGAGGTAGAAAGGAAGGGAACGAAAGGAAGGGAAGGAGGTAGAAAGGAAGGGAAGGAGGTAGAAAGGAAGGGAACGAGGTAGAAAGGAAGGGAAGGAGGTAGAAAGGAAGGGAACGAGGTAGAAAGGAAGGGAAGGAGGTAGAAAGGAAGGGAAGGAGGTAGAAAGGAAGGGAAGGAGGTAGAAAGGAAGGGAACGAAAGGAAGGGAAGGAGGTAGAAAGGAAGGGAAGGGGGTAGAAAGGAAGGGAAGGAGGTAGAAAGGAAGGGAAGGAGGTAGAAAGGAAGGGAAGGAGGTAGAAAGGAAGGGAACGAAAGGAAGGGAAGGAGGTAGAAAGGAAGGGAACGAGGTAGAAAGGAAGGGAAGGAGGTAGAAAGGAAGGGAAGGAGGTAGAAAGGAAGGGAACGAAAGGAAGGGAAGGAGGTAGAAAGGAAGGGAAGGAGGTAGAAAGGAAGGGAAGGAGGTAGAAAGGAAGGGAAGGGGGTAGAAAGGAAGGGAAGGAGGTAGAAAGGAAGGGAACGAAAGGAAGGGAAGGAGGTAGAAAGGAAGGGAAGGAGGTAGAAAGGAAGGGAACGAGGTAGAAAGGAAGGGAACGAAAGGAAGGGAAGGAGGTAGAAAGGAAGGGAAGGAGGTAGAAAGGAAGGGAAGGAGGTAGAAAGGAAGGGAACGAAAGGAAGGGAAGGAGGTAGAAAGGAAGGGAAGGAGGTAGAAAGGAAGGGAAGGAGGTAGAAAGGAAGGGAACGAGGTACAAAGGAAGGGAACGAGGTACAAAGGAAGGGAACGAGGTACAAAGGAAGGGAAGAAGGTACAAAGGAAGGGAACGAGGTGCATGTGAGCGCTTGTATACTTGCTTTAAAAGGATGCATTTGCATGTCGGATGCTGTGTGTTCGGAAGACGAGGAACAAACAACGGTGGGACGGTTTAAGGAGAAACTAATAGAGCTTTAATTCCAACATTTTCTTTCTACGATCCCAAAGTTGAAGTCCTGTCGTTTAGTTGTGGAGAATCCTAAACAGAGGAAAGTAGAGACGGAGAAAGGTCCGGGAAAGAAGGGGGGAGAGAGAAGGGAGAGAAGGGAGGGGTAGTGAAAGTGTGATTTCTGTGGAGTTGTTTATGTTGGCGCTGGTGTTAATGGGTTAATGTGCCTGAGAACACTGGGACCAGTCTGAGCAGTCTCTGGGTCGGACCTCCGGGTCGTACATGATGCACACGTTACCTGGAGCTCGCTACAGAAGCCCCCCCCCCCCTCACCTGTCCAGATGTGCCTGAATATATGATGACAAGCTGAAGAGAAAGGAGACAGAGATGGATAGAGAGGGGGGGGGGGGGGTCACTTTGTGTCCTCTCTGGTGTTGTTTGTTGGTCTTAATGGGCCTGGGAACACTTAAAGCACTTAAAACCAGTCTGACCAGTTTGACCTGCAGGTCACACGGGTTAAAAGCCTTCTGCTGACAGACAGGATGACAGGGAGGGAGGGAGGGAGGGAGGGAGGGGGGGGGGGGGGGGGGGGGGGAGATTGGTGTGGGGAGGAGACAAAGACGAAGGTGAGGGAGGATGAGGTGGGGAGGAAAGGACTGAGGAGAAGAGGAGAGATGGAACCTGGCATCTGATTTTGAATTATTACAGATATCTTGTAAATTACAGGACAGAAATACAAACAAAAACATTTAATTTCTGCTCAACTTCATGTTTTTATACGTCAGTAAAGTTTATTAAAGTTACATATTTGATTTAGAGTTGAGATTGTAGTTGGACTGATGCATACGGCTGCATCGCCGATGTGTATATATATATCGGGATGAATCCACTGTAATTGTTTATACATGATTATATTGACTGACACTGACTTTTAAAGTCATATTTAATGATTTCTTTCACCTAATAAAATGTGTTTAGTCCCGTCGAGGACGATAATGGATGTCGTTCCTCTGATATTATTCCATTTTTCATGTTTTCTGATATTTTTAAGGAGACCGATGCATTGATAGAGGGGGAGACACAATACGTCCACTATTCATCAAAGACAGATAAGTTGCCACGCGGTACAATTAATGTTCAGCCACAAATGATCTGAAACATCTAAATGAGCTGAAGCTCCTCCCACATCAGACCAGGATGAGGTACTTTGCAAAACTTCAATGCCAGGCGTAAAAAACCAAACATGCTACTGTATAGATATCAACGCAATTTGAACGCATTTATTTATTGTTAAACACGTTTGTTTATGCTAATTAATCACACGGAAACTAATGAAGAACTTTATGGTCAGATGTCATACGAACCGTCTTATTAGGACACGATGAGTTTGTGTAAAGATTAAACACACAAGATGTTTATTACTGAGCTTTAAAGGTGCTGGTTGGTGGATTTGTTACCTTTTAGGACTGAGCCAGGCTAGCTGTTTCCCCCTGCTTCCAGTCTTTATGCTAAGCTAAGCTACGTCCTGGCTCAAAGCTCCATATTTTAAACAAAAAGTGGTATCGGTCTTCTCACTCTTGGCAAGAAAAAAGCAAATCACAAGTCAGATTTCACTTAGTTTGAACTCTTTTTAAGTTTAGAGTCTCATGGCCTTTAAAGGTCCTGCATCAGTCGGACGCTAGTGGTCATAAGGAAGAAAAGGGGAAGGGAGGAGAGGTGCTGAGGGAGAAGGAGGGAAGAGAGAGGAGAGGAGTGAGGAGAGAAGAACGGAGCGAGGAGGTCACGTGAGGAGGTCCCGTGCGTCTGACGGAGTGTGGAGAAAGTCTCTGTCTGCTTTTTTTTTATCGTTAATCTTCCTCCTCCGTCTGTCCTCGTCTCTCCTTTCATCTCCTCTCACATCCATCTCGTCTCCTCCTCCTGCTCCCTCTGTCCTCAACTTCGAGAGGCCTCGCCCTCACCCTCGGCTGTGTGTGTGTGTGTGTGTGTGTGTGTGTGTGTGTGTGTGTGTGTGATGAAGAAGGTCAGTGAGGGACTATTTTAATAAATGTATTTAGAAAATAACACAATGTTATACAGTCAGAAATACATATTTTTAAACACACACACACATCTCACTTTCATTCATTACACACACACACACACACACACACACACACACACACACACACACACACACACACACACACACACACACACACACACACACACACACATACTTGGGGTTCAGTCACCTGTAACAGGCCGAGCTCAGGAACATCACGCCCCATTACACCACCACACCAGTGTGTGTGTGTGTGTGACTGCATGAAGCCATTAGCTGTAATATATCCTTTCCTCTCCGTCTGTATTTGATCCTTTTCCTCTCCAGCATGTTTGCTCTCTCACTCTCTGTCTCTCTCTCTCTCTCTCTCTCTGTCTCTCTCTCTCTCTCTCTGTGTCTCTCTCTCTCTCTCTCTGTGTCTCTCTCTCTCTCTGTCTCTCTCTCTCTCTCTCTCTCTGTCTCTCTCTCTGTCTGTCTGTGTCTCTCTCTCTCTCTCTCTCTCTCTCTCTCTCTCTCTCTCTCTCTCTCTCTCTCTCTCTCTCTCTCTGTCTCTCTCTCTCTCTGTCTCTCTCTCTCTCTCTCTCTCTCTCTGTCTCTATTTTCTCTGTTGGTTTTTGGGGTATTTGAAGGGAAGCTACAAGTCATCACAGCTCTCTCATGCTACATATAATTCCAGTGTGTGTGTGTGTGTGTGTGTGTGTGTGTGTGTGTGTGTGTGTGTGTGTGTGTGTTCTGCTTCGTATTGGGTTTGCTGTATCCTGCCGTCTCCACACTCCAACATGCTGACTCTTATAATTTGTGTGTGTTTTGTCGGCTGCTCTGTTTCCGTATCCATCGTTCAAACGTCTTATTTTAAACGAGAGCCAACATTCTGTTCTCGAAGTAAGAAAATCACTCGCACTCAAAATGACATAAACATTTGTAATAACACAAATGACTTAAAGGGGACTCGAGTGATTTAGTAACTCTCAGAAGAAGAAGAAAGAATGGAGTCCTGACTTTTAGTCCGTAGCACGGGTCGAGCCCTGAAACAGTGGATCCTACATTTCCCATAATGCAACACAATAGTCCCCTGAAGGCCTTTCAATGTCAGTTTGTAACATCAGCTTTCATTGAATGAAAGTAAATTATTTTCTTACTTTTCTGAGCGACAGATTCACAGGTTCGCTACGTGATTCTCTTTCTTTAATGATTATATTGTTGTTTATTTAATATTTCTGTTTTCAGCAGCTTTGAACAGCATTTCTGACGAGCCCTAAGTTAAATAAGTAACCCAAGTTACCTCAGGCTGGCTCTTTGAACATTTTCAATGTGTAACTAAGTTACGGCACCAATAACAGCTGTCCTGTTCAAAATCCTTGTTTCATTCAATAATTAAAGCTAAAGTTATCAAATATTAAATGACGTCTAAAGACAAGCGGCCATACAAGAAACTTACCAAAATAAAATGACGAATTACATTTAAATTCGGGATAGAGGTATACATCTGAGCAAGCTTTTGATTCCGGCGTTCGTTACTTATTTTCCGACACTCTACAGAAGACACATATCGGTGTGTTCATGGCTCGTATCGGTGTGTTCGTGGCTCGTATCGGTGTGTTCGTGGCTCGTATCGGTGTGTTCGTGGCTCGTATCGGTGTGTTCGTGGCTCGTATCGGTGTGTTCGTGGCTCGTATCGGTGTGTTCGTGGCTCGTATGGGTGTGTTCGTGGCTCATATCTCGTATCGGTGTGTTCGTGGCTCATATCTCATATCGGTGTGTTCGTGGCTCGTATCGGTGTGTTCGTGGCTCGTATCGGTGTGTTCGTGGCTCGTATCGGTGTGTTCGTGGCTCGTATCGGTGTGTTCGTGGCTCGTATCGGTGTGGTCGTGGCTCGTATCGGTGTGTTCTTGGCTCGTATCGGTGTGTTCGTGGCTCGTATCGGTGTGTTCGTGGCTCGTATCGGTGTGTTCGTGGCTCGTATCGGTGTGTTCGTGGCTCGTATCGGTGTGTTCGTGGCTCGTATCGGTGTGTTCGTGGCTCGTATCGGTGTGTTCGTGGCTCATATCTCATATCGGTGTGTTCGTGGCTCGTATCGGTGTGTTCGTGGCTCGTATCGGTGTGTTCGTGGCTCATATCTCATATCGGTGTGTTCGTGGCTCGTATCGGTGTGTTCGTGGCTCGTATCTCATATCGGTGTGTTCGTGGCTCGTATCGGTGTGTTCGTGGCTCGTATCGGTGTGTTCGTGGCTCATATCTCATATCGGTGTGTTCGTGGCTCGTATCGGTGTGTTCGTGGCTCGTATCGGTGTGTTCGTGGCTCGTATCGGTGTGTTCGTGGCTCGTATCGGTGTGTTCGTGGCTCATATCTCATATCGGTGTGTTCGTGGCTCGTATCGGTGTGTTCTTGGCTCGTATCGGTGTGTTCGTGGCTCATATCTCATATCGGTGTGTTCGTGACTCGTATCGGTGTGTTCGTGGCTCGTATCGGTGTGTTCGTGGCTCCTATCGGTGTGTTCGTGGCTCGTATCGGTGTGTTCTTAGCTCGTATCGGTGTGTTCGTGGCTCGTATCGGTGTGTTCGTGGCTCGTATCGGTGTGTTCGTGGCTCGTATCGGTGTGTTCTTGGCTCGTATCGGTGTGTTCGTGACTCGTATCGGTGTGTTCGTGGCTCGTATCGGTGTGTTCTTAGCTCGTATCGGTGTGTTCGTGGCTCGTATCGGTGTGTTCGTGGCTCCTATCGGTGTGTTCTTGGCTCGTATCGGTGTGTTCTTGGCTCCTATCGGTGTGGTCGTGGCTCGTATCGGTGTGTTCGTGGCTCGTATCGGTGTGTTCTTGGCTCGTATCGGTGTGTTCGTGACTCGTATCGGTGTGTTCGTGGCTCGTATCGGTGTGTTCTTAGCTCGTATCGGTGTGTTCGTGGCTCGTATCGGTGTGTTCGTGGCTCCTATCGGTGTGTTCTTGGCTCGTATCGGTGTGTTCGTGGCTCGTATCGGTGTGTTCTTAGCTCGTATCGGTGTGTTCGTGGCTCGTATCGGTGTGTTCTTAGCTCGTATCGGTGTGTTCGTGGCTCGTATCGGTGTGTTCGTGGCTCCTATCGGTGTGTTCTTGGCTCGTATCGGTGTGTTCTTGGCTCCTATCGGTGTGGTCGTGGCTCGTATCGGTGTGTTCTTAGCTCGTATCGGTGTGTTCGTGGCTCCTATCGGTGTGTTCTTAGCTCGTATCGGTGTGTTCGTGGCTCGTATCGGTGTGTTCGTGACTCGTATCGGTGTGTTCGTGGCTCGTATCGGTGTGTTCTTAGCTCGTATCGGTGTGTTCGTGGCTCGTATCGGTGTGTTCGTGGCTCCTATCGGTGTGTTCTTGGCTCGTATCGGTGTGTTCTTGGCTCGTATCGGTGTGTTCGTGACTCGTATCGGTGTGTTCGTGGCTCGTATCGGTGTGTTCGTGGCTCGTATCGGTGTGTTCTTGGCTCGTATCGGTGTGTTCGTGACTCGTATCGGTGTGTTCGTGGCTCGTATCGGTGTGTTCTTAGCTCGTATCGGTGTGTTCGTGGCTCGTATCGGTGTGTTCGTGGCTCCTATCGGTGTGTTCTTAGCTCGTATCGGTGTGTTCGTGGCTCGTATCGGTGTGTTCGTGACTCGTATCGGTGTGTTCGTGGCTCGTATCGGTGTGTTCTTAGCTCGTATCGGTGTGTTCGTGGCTCCTATCGGTGTGTTCTTAGCTCGTATCGGTGTGTTCGTGGCTCGTATCGGTGTGTTCGTGACTCGTATCGGTGTGTTCGTGGCTCGTATCGGTGTGTTCTTAGCTCGTATCGGTGTGTTCGTGGCTCGTATCGGTGTGTTCGTGGCTCCTATCGGTGTGTTCTTGGCTCGTATCGGTGTGTTCTTGGCTCGTATCGGTGTGTTCGTGACTCGTATCGGTGTGTTCGTGGCTCCCTGGTGATCGACAGGTGAAGTTGCTGATCATTAGCCACAACGTCTCTGATTTGCTTCCAGCCGGGGACCTTTGTTACAAGTTATTTCCCCTCTGTCTCTCCTGTCGTCTCTCTACTGTCAGATGTAAAGTTATAGAATGTAGCTGTTAGCGCTGTAGAAGATAACTTCAACAGCTTCAAGACAGGAAGTGACACAAGAACGCTCTACTTTCATGTTAACGTATCTTTGCTCTCACTCTCTCACTCTCTCTCTCTCTCTCACTCTCTCTCTCTCTCTCACACTCACACTCTCTCTCTCTCACTCTCACTCTCTCTCACTCTCACTCTCTCTCTCACTGTCACTGTCACTCTCTCTCACTCTCACTCTCTCTCACTCTCACACTGTCTCTCACTCTCACTCTCACTCTCTCACTCACTCTCACTCTCTCTCACTCTCACTCTCTCACTCTCTCACTCTCTCACTGTCACTCTCTCTCACTCTCACTCTCACTCTCTCACTGTCACTCACTCTCACTCTCTCACTCTCACTCTCTCACTGTCACTCTCTCTCACTCTCTCTCCAGGTGTTGGCTCCTCCACCGTTGTGGCGTTTTCGGCGTTCCTCAACGGCGACTACCCCCCTGCTGACCTGACCGGAGACGTCACCGTGTCCTACAGCTCGCCGACAGGTAAACACTTTCAATCGCTCTGCACCTGAACAACCGTCAGTAAACACCTGACATGGAACTAGTCCATGTCCGATTAATGAGTTGTAATCTACACAGTCAGAGCTTCATGTGTTAAAGCTGCATTCTCTCTAGTGTCCACCAGGGGGCGACTCCTCTGGTTGTATAGAAGTCTATGAGAAAATGACTCTACTTCTCTCTTGATTTATCACCTCAGTAAACATTGTAAACATGAGTTTATGGTCTCAATCTCTAGTTTCAAGTCTTCTTCAATACAGCATGATGTTCATTTAGTACATTATGGTCCATTTAGAGTCAAACAGACCATAAAGCAGGGGATGCTTTAGGGGCGGGGCTACACAGTGATTGACAGGTCTCTACCAGAGACGTATACGGCGTCTCTACGTCACTCCTCCTCAGTCCTGATATGGTCACTTCCTGTTCATCGGATGCAAAAAAACAACATAGTGACGGCCGTAATCCAAGATGGCGAAGAAATCGCAGAACTCGAGGCTTCATGACATCAGTCCACAAACCAATGAGTGACGTCATGATGACTACGTCCACTTCTCATATACAGTCTGTGGTTAACAGCTGACGAATCACTCGTTTTTAAACTAAACCAGGCCTTTCTGTTACACTAATTAGCTTTAAAGTAAATAACTTCATGAACTAAGTGACAGTCTGAACTGAAACATCACATCCAGTGTTGTGTAACGACGCTACAGCTGCTAACAGAGCGCCGACTTGACGTAAGGACATCTGGGCTCTTTTCCAGACGAGCCCGGTTCATCCCCCTGCTCCCTCCAGGCGTCTGTTTTCCAGACGCTGCAATAATTCTGGAAGATATTACTTTCCCTCTTGACAAACTAACAAAACTACTCTTTATTACAAAATGTCACAGACGTCCTTTTTTTAAATACTGATTTCAGCGATTGTTGAAAAAGCACCTCATGAAAAATACAAAAATAAATCAGTGTTTTCATGGCTATTGTTTCCTTTGGATTACATTTCCTTTGGCAGGGTTCTGCTGGTGGAACAGTTCCCCCTCCCCAGAAGCACATTTAATGTGAAATGTTCTTTTTTTTTTCTTTCTGTTCAGCTTTATTGTGATGCTAAAAATAGCCTGAAATGGGCCGTTGGAAGCCGAGCAGCTGGGGTGGAGCGCGTTAGGGGGCTGATCTCGTGTTTTGGAAAGAGACCTGCTGGACTGGAGGTAGAATTGGGAAGAGGTTTATTAAAAGTTGGAGCAAGAAAGAGGCACGCAAGGATCGGAAAAAAAGAAAAGAAAAGAGAAGAGAAGCGAGGTGAGGTATAGGGTAGGAGTTAGACGAGGGGAAGGAGGTGAATTAAGCCTGAGTGAAGAGGAGGAAAAGGGAGGAACGTTAGGGGTGTAGACCCTCACCAGGCCTGTGCGTCACGTCTTTTTAAATGTGTTTTTAAGATGTTTTCTTAACTCCAGTTACAGTGGAAACATAGATATAATGGTTGGAACGCTCCCCAGCACCATCCTGAGATCAGTGTTCTTTACCATCACGCTTCCAACTATCTAATGTCACCTAGCAACCTTTGGAGAAACGCTCCCTTAAAACACGTCTACCGCCATTAAAACAGGAAGTCATCGGTTCAGTAGCAAAGCCCCGCCTCTTGCTTGATTTGATTGGCTGCCTCGGTCAACTGTGATCTTTGTTGTAGCTGTTTTTGAATTCTCGATTCCCTGATTCTGTTTGTGATTCTGTGACCACAGAATCTATAGGACGCTGTCCAAGGAAACTATGAAATATAAAGGCTCATCACGTCATTGTGAACTCACAACGGTGCCAAGTGTGCAAACTTCCACCAATGGTGGTGACGTGT
>JAVDOI010000210.1:115052-127552 GCA_032191485.1 Leptoclinus maculatus
AGAAATATCATCTGTTCCACATACACACATACAGGCGTACGGAAACGCATTGACTCGCATGTTTCAGCGACACACACACACACACACACACACACACACACACACACACACTCATATTCCTGCAGTAGTATTCCTAGTTGTCAGCCAGTGTTTGTTTTAGTCCGTCTGAGTTTGTGTGCTTTGATACAGAATAGGATGTCCTGTAATCTATAGTGGGCTTAGAGGCCCTGCAGTAGTGCACACACACACACACACACACACACACACACACACACACGTACAGTAGTGTACCCCTGCTCCTAACTGCAAATTATGTTCATATGCAGATATTTTGCACTCTAGGGTAAACGTAACCTGATAATTGTTCTGCAGATAGCTGTTACAGCTGTTACAGCTGTTACAGCTGTTACAGCTGTTATAGCTGTTATAGCTGTTACAGCTGTTACAGCTGTTATAGCTGTTATAGCTGTTATAGCTGTTATAGCTGTTATAGCTGTTATAGCTGTTATAGCTGTTACAGCTGTTATAGCTGTTATAGCTGTTATAGCTGTTACAGCTGTTACAGCTGTTACAGCTGTTATAGCTGTTATAGCTGTTACAGCTGTTACAGCTGTTATAGCTGTTATAGCTGTTATAGCTGTTATAGCTGTTATAGCTGTTATAGCTGTTATAGCTGTTACAGCTGTTACAGCTGTTATAGCTGTTATAGCTGTTATAGCTGTTATAGCTGTTACAGCTGTTACAGCTGTTATAGCTGTTATAGCTGTTATAGCTGTTATAGCTGTTACAGCTGTTACAGCTGTTATAGCTGTTATAGCTGTTATAGCTGTTATAGCTGTTATAGCTGTTACAGCTGTTACAGCTGTTATAGCTGTTATAGCTGTTATAGCTGTTACAGCTGTTACAGCTGTTATAGCTGTTATAGCTGTTACAGCTGTTATAGCTGTTACAGCTGTTACAGCTGTTATAGCTGTTATAGCTGTTACAGCTGTTATAGCTGTTATAGCTGTTATAGCTGTTATAGCTGCGTCAGTTGTGTGAATGTGGAAATATATCAGAAATATATCAGAATAAATACGGCTGAATGTCAGAGTTAAGTTGTGATTTAACAAACATATCTCTTCTAAATGGTTATTTTGCCTATTTAAGAGAAGAACAGTTGATGCAAAAATGGTAGCCATTGTTTTTTAAACGGTGTGTTTGAGAAGCCGTGATCTAGAGCGTGGTGCGACCCAGAGGCCGGGACTATGAACTCTGAATCAGAGACAGCCTGTAGTTCTTCCTTTGTGTCCAGCTACGTCACTGTTGCGTCTAATGACGGCGCTGGATGCAGGAAGAACAACATTTCTCCGTCGATATAACGGCAATATATATCGCTTCCACAGACTGCGTTCACCATCAACGCCGATCACACGCGTACATTAACCCCTCTTCAGTCCGGGAAAAGATCTCGGTCATTATCGCACGACAGAAATGAACGGATCACTTCTAAGCTGAAAGACAAGAGATGTGCGACAAAGAACAACATTCATCCAGAAATCCACACCTGGACTCTCCGTCTCCGCGGGGCCGTTCAATGATCACCGAACGCAGAGTAGCTGCACGTTAATGAACATGATTTGTAGAAGACCGAGCCGTGCTGTGACTGAGTGTATCACAGAGGAAATGATAAAAAGACACACACACACACACACACAAAGAGTGAACATATGTGGTCTCTCCCTTGTACTAAATCACACACACATGGCTGACATCACTGCAGCTGTGGTAAGAACCTGATCCTGTACAGTGGTCCTCTACTCAAATAAACTCCGTGGTCTATGGCAAGCTATCATTGCGAGCGCTGTGTGAGCGGCGCGTCCAGCGTCATCAAGCCCAACAGAGCGGACGTTTGAAGTCCCGGTTAGCGGCTCTGAGGAGGGCGATGTGCACTAAACGGAGGACTTTCCTTTTCTTATCAAAGCTTAGTTTGTTCTGCTCGACTATTGTGAAGTTCACAAAGAAACTGTAAACGAAACCAAAGCACAAATGCTCTCCAGTGGGACAGGGACTTCCAGCTACCCGGGTTTCTTCGTGGTAAATATCTACTACCATCTTCAATATCAAAACCAACCTTTCTGTCTTCTCTCTATCTTCTCTCTATCTTCTCTCTATCTTCTCTATCTTCTCTCTATCTTCTCTCTGTTTCCTCTCTGTTTCCTCTCTATCTTCTCTCTGTCTTCTCTCTATCTTCTCTCTATCTTCTCTCTATCTTCTCTCTATCTCCATCTCTATCTTCTCTCTATCTTCTCTCTGTCTTCTCTCTATCTTCTCTCTGTCTTCTCTCTATCTTCTCTCTATCTCCATCTCTATCTTCTCTCTGTCTTCTCTCTATCTTCTCTCTATCTTCTCTCTATCTTCTCTCTATCTTCTCTCTGTCTTCTCTCTGTCTTCTCTCTATCTTCTCTCTGTCTTCTCTCTATCTTCTCTCTATCTCCATCTCTATCTTCTCTCTATCTTCTCTCTATCTCCATCTCTATCTTCTCTCTGTCTTCTCTCTGTCTTCTCTCTATCTCCATCTCTATCTTCTCTCTATCTTCTCTCTATCTTCTCTCTATCTCCATCTCTATCTTCTCTCTATCTTCTCTCTATCTTCTCTCTATCTCCATCTCTATCTTCTCTCTATCTTCTCTCTATCTTCTCTCTATCTCCATCTCTATCTTCTCTCTATCTTCTCTCTATCTTCTCTCTATCTCCATCTCTATCTTCTCTCTATCTTCTCTCTATCTTCTCTCTATCTCCATCTCTATCTTCTCTCTATCTTCTCTCTATCTTCTCTCTATCTCCATCTCTATCTTCTCTCTGTCTTCTCTCTATCTTCTCTCTATCTTCTCTCTATCTCCATCTCTATCTTCTCTCTATCTTCTCTCTATCTTCTCTCTATCTCCATCTCTATCTTCTCTCTATCTTCTCTCTATCTTCTCTCTATCTTCAAAACCAACCTTTTATTATAGGAATTAACACTCTGTTGTATTTTCATTAACGAAGCAAACGATCCACTTCCTGTTTACACCGAGGTGCCCCGTGCCCCCGTGTACGATGGTCACGAAATGTGTTTTAAAGGTAGTGCAAACAGCTGGATCATTGGTCACATGACACAGCGTGTGACTGTGGAGTCAGGTTATAGATATACGATCGTGGGGTCACGTGACTCCGGATGTGACTTCAGCAGAGACGGAATACAGTTTGAGGCAGCTGTGTGTCCGTGAGGCCTGTTGTTCACACTGATCACAACCAGGAGGAATAATAAGTATAATCTTAATGACATTGTTTTATAACATGCACCGGTGCTTTGGCCCGTGGCCGGTTGCGCGGCCTGTTATTTATGGTAGTTTGATTGATTTATCACTTTATTTTTCCCCATCCACATTCTGCATAGACCCGCCTACTCTGCCTCTGATTGGCTGGTACTCGTACTTTGTACGATTATTGCTGATGAATAGTATTGTTGGAAGGTCGGTCGGGGTTTATGATTTCATAAGGACGGCAGAGTTCATGTAGAATTATGCACGTCGCCTCTATGGATGGAATAAAATAATAGATTTAAATAATAATTAAGCTTAATGTTGATATGACACAATTCATTTGAGACATTTGGTCACCAGACTTTGAAGTCGATCGCGACGTTGTTGGTGCTCGGGCCCGAATAATAATAATAATAATAATAATAATAAACATGAGAAGAACACCTTGGTCAGTGCTCGGGCGCTGAAGAATGTGAATACAGTTTAGAATCAAAGGGGATAAAGATCTCGGGCAGATGTGGTTTGTGGGTTCATATCAGGTTTTTGGGGACACAGCAGCAGTTTTGTGTTTGCTGATACAGAGCAGGTTGACTTATGGCTTACATTTGTTGCTGTAGTTGTATATTCAACAGAATACAGATGTCTGGAGGCCCTAACCAGCCTCACATGTGTTGGAAATTATGCTTTTTTATTTTTATAAGGAAGTTTGCTTTGAGAAATTGTAGTAAAACACACGCTGGTCGTGCAGGTAAATCTCTGTGAGGGTAGCCTGGGAATGTACAGTACACACACACACACACACACACACACACAGACACACACACACACACACACACACACACACACACACACACACACACACACACAGGGATGACGAGTAAATGGTTTGGCCGAATCTGAGATGGAAAAATGTTAACCAATCTTTTATGACCTCCACTCCCTTCCTCTTCCTCCATTTCACCTTCTGTCTCTCCATCCCTTCTTTAATGTCTCCTCCGTTATCGAGTCATCTGTTGTAATCTCATTTATCTCCATCTCTATCTTCTCTCTATCTTCTCTCTATCTCCATCTCTATCTTCTCTCTATCTTCTCTCTGTCTTCTCTCTATCTTCTCTCTATCTTCTCTCTGTCTTCTCTCTATCTTCTCTCTATCTTCTCTCTGTCTTCTCTCTGTCTTCTCTCTATCTTCTCTCTATCTTCTCTCTATCTTCTCTCTGTCTTCTCTCTATCTTCTCTCTATCTTCTCTCTATCTTCTCTCTATCTTCTCTCTATCTTCTCTCTGTCTTCTCTCTATCTTCTCTCTATCTTCTCTCTGTCTTCTCTCTATCTTCTCTCTATCTTCTCTCTATCTTCTCTCTATCTTCTCTCTATCTTCTCTCTATCTTCTCTCTATCTTCTCTCTATCTTCTCTCTATCTTCTCTCTGTCTTCTCTCTATCTTCTCTCTGTCTTCTCTCTGTCTTCTCTCTATCTTCTCTCTATCTTCTCTCTATCTTCTCTCTATTTTCTCTCTATCTTCTCTCTATCTTCTCTCTGTCTTCTCTCTATCTTCTCTCTATTTTCTCTCTATCTTCTCTCTATCTTCTCTCTGTCTTCTCTCTATCTTCTCTCTGTCTTCTCTCTATTTTCTCTCTATCTTCTCTCTATCTTCTCTCTGTCTTCTCTCTATTTTCTCTCTATCTTCTCTCTATCTTCTCTCTATCTTCTCTCTATCTTCTCTCTATCTTCTCTCTGTCTTCTCTCTATCTTCTCTCTGTTTCCTCTCTATCTTCTCTCTGTCTTCTCTCTGTCTTCTCTCTATCTTCTCTCTAACTTCTCTCTATCTTCTCTCTATCTTCTCTCTATCTTCTCTCTATCTTCTCTCTATCTTCTCTCTATCTTCTCTCTATCTTCTCTCTATCTTCTCTCTGTTTCCTCTCTATCTTCTCTCTATCTTCTCTCTATCTTCTCTCTATCTTCTCTCTATCTTCTCTCTATCTTCTCTCTGTCTTCTCTCTATCTTCTCTCTGTTTCCCCTCTATCTTCTCTCTATCTTCTCTCTGTCTTCTCTCTATCTTCTCTCTGTTTCCCCTCTATCTTCTCTCTGTCTTCTCTCTATCTTCTCTCTATCTTCTCTCTATCTTCTCTCTGTCTTCTCTCTATCTTCTCTCTGTTTCCTCTCTGTCTTCTCTCTAACTTCTCTCTATCTTCTCTCTATCTTCTCTCTATCTTCTCTCTAACTTCTCTCTATCTTCTCTCTATCTTCTCTCTATCTTCTCTCTATCTTCTCTCTAACTTCTCTCTATCTTCTCTCTATCTTCTCTCTATCTTCTCTCTATCTTCTCTCTGTTTCCTCTCTATCTTCTCTCTATCTTCTCTCTGTCTTCTCTCTATCTTCTCTCTATCTTCTCTCTATCTTCTCTCTATCTTCTCTCTGTTTCCTCTCTATCTTCTCTCTATCTTCTCTCTGTCTTCTCTCTATCTTCTCTCTATCTTCTCTCTATCTTCTCTCTATCTTCTCTCTGTTTCCTCTCCCAGTGTCACTGACACTTTTTATTGCGCTGCTCTTATATTTCCTCCCCCTGTTCTCTCTAACCCCCCCCCCCCCCCCCACACACCTGAGGAACAGAGTTTCTTGTTTTCATGTTAGAACCCTCCCAGCAGCCTGTTTATAAGAGAAGTGGACGTAGTCGTCGTGACGTCACTCATTGGTTTGTGGACTGATGTTTTGAAGACTCCAGTTCTGCGATTTTGCCGTCAGCATCTTGTTTTTGGTATCAATGATATATAATATATAATATAACTTCATATCTTAACGACTCAAAATATAAGGTGACTAAAAGTGGCAGTAAATATCAATCTACAGCATATGTGTGTCTGGAATCGATCCAGAACTCAGGAGATAAACGTTTAAGTGTCTTCATCACTAAGAGCGTCACTCCTCCAACACGGAGAAAGAGTTTCTCACTTCTGATTTTAACATTGAGTGAACTTACTCTACCTTCACGTTGACACCATGTGGGCTTAACCCTCTCTGTTGTGTTTGTTGGTGAACTGTTGAATGAACCAGGTCAAAGAGTCAGTGAGAAGAGAAGAGAAGAAAGAGGACCACAGTCCTTCTTCCTCTCTAAAACTCTCTCTTCTTCTTACTGTTTATCTTGGCTCCACGTCCTCCCTTCTTCTTCTCTCTCTCCGCCTCCGTTCATGTAGTCAAACCTAAATTGAATTATTCACATAATCATGTAATAATTGCATGTCTGGTGCACAGTAGTTGGAGGTAATTATCACTATCTGTAACCACCTGGAACGTTCCATTATTTATCCGTCCCCTCCCTCCCACCTCGGCCGTTGTTTCTCGTAGTAGTTCTCTCTCAGCCCCCCCCCCGGGTCCCTCGCTCCATCTCTTCTTAACAACTGTTTTCCTCCATCACCCTTTTCCCTTCGCTCTGTTATTCTAGCTAAGTGTAGATTTCTGCCAAGCTCAGCACTGCTTAAGCTCAGGACATATATTATAGTTGGCCATTAACTCTCCCCCCCCCACCTTCTTTTTTTTTTTTTTTACAAAACTTCCTTTTCGTCTCCTCGACAAACCTCCAAACCTGGTGTTGACGTTGAGTCTCTCAGCCTCGCAGCACTCAGATGCTCTTGTAATGTGAATATGTGCAGTGTTGACGGTGTTAATGAGTGTTGACGGCGTTAATGAGTGTTGACGGCGTTAATGAGTGTTGACGGCGTTAATGAGTGTTGACGACGTTAATGAGTGTTGACGGCGTTAATGAGTGTTGACGGCGTTAATGAGTGTTGACGGCGTTAATGAATGTTGACGGCGTTAATGAGTGTTGACGGCGTTAATGACTGTTGACGGCGTTAATGAATGTTGACGGCGTTAATGAGTGTTGACGGCGTTAATGACTGTTGACGGCGTTAATGAGTGTTGACGGCGTTAATGAGTGTTGACGGCGTTAATGAGTGTTGACGGCGTTAATGAGTGTTGACGGCGTTAATGAATGTTGACGGCGTTAATGAGTGTTGACGGCGTTAATGACTGTTGACGGCGTTAATGAATGTTGACGGCGTTAATGAGTGTTGACGGCGTTAATGACTGTTGACGGCGTTAATGAGTGTTGACGGCGTTAATGAATGTTGACGGCGTTAATGAGTGTTGACGGCGTTAATGAGTGTTGACGGCGTTAATGAGTGTTGACGGCGTTAATGAGTGTTGACGGCGTTAATGACTGTTGACGGCGTTAATGAATGTTGACGGCGTTAATGAGTGTTGACGGCGTTAATGACTGTTGACGGCGTTAATGAATGTTGACGGCGTTAATGAGTGTTGACGGCGTTAATGAGTGTTGACGACGTTAATGAATGTTGACGGCGTTAATGAGTGTTGACGGTGTTAATGAATGTTGACGGTGTTAATTAATGTTGACGCGGCTGCTGTTTGGAGAGAAAGAAGACGACGTTCCGACCGCATTTGACTCGCTGTCGGGGAGTTCTGAGGAGATGGATGCCACTTTAAGGGGAAGTGGGCTGTGAAGAGCAGGGAGGCTGGAGAATAGTGTGAAATGATGCAGAATTAGGTCGTTTTTATTATTATTATTATTATTAATATTATTAGTAGTAGTAGTAGTCGTAGTAGTAGTTGTTGTAGTAGTTGTAGTAGTAGTAGTTGTAGTAGTAGTTGTAGTAGTAGTAGTAGTAGTAGTCGTAGTCGTAGTCGTAGTAGTTGTTGTAGTAGTTGTAGTAGTAGTAGTAGTAGTTGTTGTTGTTGTAGTAGTAGTCGTAGTCGTAGTCGTAGTCGTAGTCGTAGTCGTAGTTGTAGTTGTAGCAATTATAGTTCCAGTAGAGGCTATTTCAAAATGAAAAATATGTTTTATTTTGAAACTTCTCTGTTGACCAAAATAAGTAAATGTAATGAAGTCATGATCACTATTTATTTTTCACTTTTTAAATTGCAAACAAATACGTAACCCTGACAAAAGAAGCCGATAGAGAAAATGCAACATAAAATCTTTACATTTTTTGGTATATTTTCCTCTCCTCTCTCCTCAGGAGTTCCCAGGGTTCTCCAGTCCAGGTTCCGTCTTCCTCTGGCGTTGCTGTGTGTTCCGTCCTCTCCGGCCAAAACCACCAAGTTTAAGATCACCGTGGACACCAACCAGCCACCGGTCGACCTCAACTCCATCTTCCCGGGTAAAAAGGCACATCCACACACTCTCAACACGCACCCACGCTGTTCTCACTTCCACAAACAATTCTGCATTTGAATCACTCGTTTTTCTGTAAATCTAAACACATTGTTCAGTTTAAGACTTTGACTGAGGAGCTGTATCTGTGTGTGATGGTTGTGGAAGTATCCACTGTGATTCTCACTCAAGGTGGCACAGGTTCAAACCCCGGTGTGTGTTCTGAGCATCGTAGATTAATCACCGAAGGTGCTCAGATTATGAGTGGCGATCTGCTTTTATTATAGCATTATAGTTCACGTGAAGGAAAAGAGAAGGGTCGCACAACTACTGCTGGTCAAGAGCTGAGGACCAGTGAGGGCGTTACACGAAGTGAACGGAAACCCCGGAGAGGGAACGAGAGGACGTGTATACATTGACACGAGTAATCAACTGTTATGCATCTCTGTATGTGGTTGTGTATTTATGTCAGTGTGTTTATGTGTGTTTATTTATCTGTGTGTGTGTGTGTGTGATCCAGCCCTGGGAATCTCTGTTCTGTTTCCCAGTTATCTGACAATCGGCTACAAGACGTCCAAACACACACTCTGCTCATAAAGAGGCATTTGTTTAAGCCCGCTTGTATTTGTGTGTCTGTGAACAGTGTGACTGTGTCTTGTTCACCTTTTTGTTGTTGTTGTTGTTGGCATCTCGCATCGTGATTGGCCGTCCTATCTGTCTCATCGCGCTGCCGTCTGTCTCTCTGCAGAGTTTTCAGCGAAATCCGAAGATAAGGACGGGAATAGTTTGGCTTTCCACTTCCTGTCAGGAGCCACGGTGACCGTGCTGGCCTCCAAGACCTCCCGTGAGTCCTGACACCACCTCATCATGAACAGGGTTTTCATAAGACACCGGTTTACCTCAGAACACTGGTTTACATGTCAATGTGGGAGTCTACCTCTAGTACAGTACTGGTGCAGGGCTTTTATACACTTCACCACACGCTTTTCCCAAATGCTCCTATTAACAGTTTACCCTTGGTTTTAAAATGCGTGCTGGGCGATCGGTGGACATCTCTAAATCCTGATCACTCAAACCACTCTCTGAGGGGTTCTGGGGTGTTTTTGATCACAGATCTTTGGCTAAAGGTGGAGAAACACGCATGTGTAGTTGACGGATCCCATTCATTTTCTATGCAAGCAAGAGAGCCGGCCCGCGAGTTGGATGATGGATACCAAGCAAGTTGACTGACCATTCGCCGTATCTAAATTAGCATAATCATGACTCAACCTCAACTTTATGCAAATGAAGTCGGTCCACCGCAAGGCAGCAGGTTCGCGAAACTCAGATCAAACCGCCAAACTAGACTTTGCTGATCAAAAAAAAGAATAGTTATTGTTACTGCATTGCTTATTTCTCACCTCATATGTTTCCAGAAACATATTTAAGTGAATTGTTCAGCTGTAAAATTAGAACGTTTGTGACCCGGCCGCCATCTTGAAATTAGTGGAGCCAAAAACAACAAGCACCGCCCGCTACTATTTCTGCTACTATTTCATGCTTAAAACCATATTTAACCATTTAGATATCTTTAAATACCTTTTTGCAACCTTTTAATCTGATACATTATTTTATTTCTTTCCTTCACTTCACGACACATTTCATTTGTCAGAGCGTTACCGCATCCAGAGCGACCGTTTTCAGGACATGTGGCTGGTGGTGAAGGAGTTGGTCCAGAGGTTCGACCAGCATTTCTCCAAACTGGGAGTCAAAGACTTCAAGAAGAGCTTCAGCGGACCGCTCCCCCTGCAGGAGTACTTCCTGACTGTAGACCACCACTTCCAGGTACGCGCCAAAGCCGGTGCCCCAGTTGACCTTAAGAGAGAGCTAAACAAGCATTCCCAAGTAAACAGGAAGTTGTCTTGTCTCCCTGTGTGTGTGTGTGTGTGTGTGTGTGTGTGTGTGTGTGTGTGTTAGCTGCGTGTCAGTGCTCGGCAGTACCAGGATCTGCTGTCAGAGCGGGCCGTCCAGTTCAGAGCCATCCAGCGCCGCCTGCTGACCCGATTCAAAGACAAAACCCCGGCGCCGCTGCAGAACCTGGACACACTGCTGGACGCCACTTACAGCCAGGTCAGAGGACACACACACACACACACACACTCACACGGGTCACATGGGGGAGACCTGGGTGGGGGGTGGGGTGATCGGAGGGGACAGCTTGTCCGATGCGACCCCGAGTCGTTTCCTGAAGTGGAACGTCTTTTGGGAAAAGGAGCAATTTGTCTGCACCACAGACTGTATATCAGAAGAGGACATAGTCGCCATTTTGGATTACGAGCCGTTGCCATGTTGGGTTTTCTTTGCCAACAAAAGTGACATAGAGACACCGTATTACGTCTCTGGAAAATTGACACGTGTTGCTGGCTTTTGTATATATATATATATATATACATACATTGAATTTGTCTGACCCGTGGAGGTAAATACCTCTGAGAGTATTTCTCACTGTCCCGCTCTCTTTTGCTGTCTTTCATTAACTCACACAGACACACACACACACACACACACACACACACAGCGATGACGTGTAGATTTACAGTGTGAGAGCTGTATTCTGCTGATTTATGGACTTCCTCCCTTTTGGTGATTAGCTGTGAGCTCACACCCAGCTGGACAGAAACACAAAGTCACGTTAGTTTAAACAGACGCAACCTGTTACGGACACACTTGTAGCTGCACGCCCATGTGTGGACACTCTCTCTAGCTCTGTGTGTGTGTGTGTGTGTGTGTGTGTAGGTGTAGGTGTGTGTAGGTGTGTGTGTGTAGTTGAGGTCAGTGCAAAGCTGATTTTGAAACAAAGCAGCCGTTAAGCTTTTGTCTCGCCCTTTGTTTAAGTTTGACGTATGGGAGGGTGGAACTGCTTTTATTGTCTCTGTGTGTGTGTGTGTGTGTGTGTGTGTGTCTGAGGCAAAGTGATGGTTCCTTGCCGCTGCTTGTTTACTCTAGAGGCCGATCTCGGCGGTCATCCGCTCCACCGTCCATTAGCTACTCGTTAGCGTAGCGAGGCGGCGTGACATCATCTCTTCATTAGCTGTGAGAGCCGTCGGTACGTCAGCGCTCGGCTCCCCGTGATCACAGCCGCTCTCTCTGTCCAGCAGCTCTTAACAATGCATCAATGTAGCGCACGGTAACTTCCACCGAGCTCAGCGAGAGGAAAGGAATGAAGCTTGTCGAAGTCTCTCAGTGCCGTTCTAACCCAAATAAACAGTGATCACCTCGGGTTTGGCTGCGATCTCCCAGGGAGCCAGTTCTTAAGTTCAACGTGAACGTCCTCACTCTGTTTCATTTCCACCGCCTCAACCGTTTAATCAGCCGCACGTCAAGCAATCGAACTTCATCAGCGATGTTTCTTTAGGCACGAAAGACAAACAACAAATCCACATTTAGAAGGTCATTTGAATACGTAGTGAAACGCTTCGGTGATGTTTTAACCGCACGGAGCTGATGCGACGAGGAAACGCTTTGATCTTTTAGGACATCTTCTCATTGGTTATATATAACATGTATAACACGTAGGGACCATGATGCACAATGAATGATAGACCGTCATTAGGATCTGTTGGTAGAAGTCACCGTGTTATCATTCCCACATCTAATCATCACGAAAAAACTTCTTCAAACTTTGAGCTCGTTGACTCCCGGTGTGTATTACCTGTCTTAATGCCATTAATGCTTTCTGCTGTCACTCCTGTCCATCACCCCTTTCTTCCTCTCTCTCTCTCTCTCTCTCTCTCTCCCTCCATCTTCCTTCTCTTCCCGCCATCCGAGTGGCTCGTATGCGGGAAGTTTCTGACACACTATACACTCTGTAATGTATACACGCCCGCCATAATGGAGGCTATCGACGGCCGGTCGGAAGAGTGATGAATGCGTCAAATTAATAATTCATGTCAGTATTAGGAGTCGTGCTGCTGAGGGCCAGCTCAGCAGGTTTGTCTTCTGGACGGATTTCATGAGGATACATCACATCCTCTTTTCTAATAGAAGGCTGGCAGAGGAGTCGGATAAG
>JAVDOI010000210.1:132552-143179 GCA_032191485.1 Leptoclinus maculatus
ACGGTGTCGACGTTGAGCCGGCGCTTAACGGGCTGCTTCGCTCCCACGACGACGCTGTTGTTCTGGACGGCGTTACCGGCGGTAACCTCCGTATGAGAGCAGTGCAGCGCTCACCGGTGGCCGGCTCGACACAAGAAAGACAGAGAGCGAGAGAGACTCTCTGCTCAGGTAGACTTCACTATATCTTCACGTAGCTCGTAGGTGTTTGCTGCTTCTATGTCATGTCCCTTCACCGTGTATATGTCAGAGTTTCTCCGCTCATTTCATTTAAAACCATGAAGGTTTGTAGAACGTGTTCGTCCTCAGAGTTTCCTGCTGCAGGTTTTTTTTTTTCTTTTTATCTATTATATCCGCTTCAAACCCTTTTGTGATGAGCAACCCACGTTTCATTATTTAGGGTTTAAATTACGCCTCCGTTCAATTCCTCGGTAGCATTAGGTCCTTAAGAAGGTCTGTTCACAGTTAGAACCGTTTGAGATGTAGCTTTGTTGAAGCTCGTTCCCGTCAGTAGGATCAGATTACTTCTCTCTGATAGACCTTTGGTTGTCAGCCAAACAGAATCAGCCCCGCCCTGAACACCGGTCCTGGCTCTGATTTCTCTCTACTCCTCTGGCTTGATCAGTTTTTTTTTTTATCTTCCCCATGATTGGATCGGGTTCGGGGCTCATTAAAAGCCGCAGGCGGTTGCGGCGGGGACGACACGCAATCCACATGGGTTCCAGTTGGGTCCAGTTCAGATATCTTTTGGAGGGGGGGGGGGGGGGTGGGGGGACCCCGCGAAAGGTCGTGTTAAAACAATCACAGAAGGAGGACGAGAGCGAGGAGGAACATCTGTACTGTTCTTTATCGGCACGACCTGCCAGAGGATTTCCTCATAGATGTGGTGGAGCTGGTGGAGGCTTTATATTAACACATGGGGGGGGGGGGGGGGAGACAGACAGGAGAGACAGACAGCTGAAGTGAAACAAAGACAACACAGGCCTAGAAATACAAGAATGAGAATACTAGATACACCAGATATAAAGATGAGGAGGGAACTGAACTACGGGAGAGACGGATGAAATGCAGAGTTTAAGAGATGGTAGTTCACGGTGCAGGACAGATGTTGACGAGATGGACATGCAAAGGTTGTCTTGCTTTGCATCGCAAGAAACAACTGTTGAGAATCAGAGATTGTGAAACACAACGGAAGAGATGAAAGAGATGGAACTCCACAGAGACGTCAGGAAGATGACGGAGAGAGAGTGGTGGATGATCTCCTCTTCCTCCCGCTCTCCTTCCTGTCCTCTGATCTCACAGCTGAAGGAATCAAAAGAACAAATCTGACTTCATCTCGACCTGTTGATCTGCTTCCATCTGTCTGCTGTCTGCCCTGCGACTGACGGGGAGAACCGACAGAGAGAGCGAGGAGGACGTTTACCGAATGCTGCATATCAGGCTGTTTGTATTATAGATTATAGATTATAGATATATAGTATGTATTGTATGTAGGGACGGTATCGTTAGCATTATATCCATACTAGTACTCCTCATCTTTATTATTATTCTATGTAAACAAAGTCTTTCTTTGAAGTTAGAACAAGAAGTTCTAAAATCTTAATCTTGAGTGATTATAAACCAAAATACAAGTATGGACCTGAAAATGAGCATGAAATGTCACCTTTAAAGGACGTAAAGACGCAGTGTAAGAAAGAAATACTCAAACAAAGCTACTGATTAATCCAGGGAAATGAATAGGAAGCGCAGGAGGAAACAATCAGATTGAAGCATAGAGGACAGAGGATAGTTCAAAACAGGAGGAAGATTAAAGAGTTGAACGGGAAGATAATGAGTGAACTGTTAAACATTATAAGATAGTCGTGACAGTTGTGAGTTTAAAGCAAATTTAATTATTCATAATTCATAGAATTCGCTGCAGTCCATCCGTCCCTGCTGTGCTCCAGTTCGAGTTTTCCTCCCAAAACCAATTGAAAGTGGAGTTTAGTGACCGGTGAGTAAAGAAGGAGGTTTCCCACCAGCTTACCGCATCAATCTCCTCATTGTGTCCTGTTGCTGGCGCGCAAGCAGAGATTTAATAAATCATCCATGTTGGAAAGTCTGTCACTCTCGAGGAGGAGACTTCAGAGCATTATAGCCTGCAGCTTTTCATTATACAGGCTTGAAAGTTCAGTGCCAACAGTCCTGACCTGGGAAACCTGTAAGTCCACCATCATCCTGGACCCGCCCTCGTAAAGACCTGGATCCCACTCACGTGTCAAATGTCGTGCGCTGACCTGGCGTCGTGGTTCAGGTCTCTTTTTGAGTGTAACGGAGAGAAACCGCAGCAGGGTCTGTTTTGCATTCGGCTCTGTTCGTGGGAGCCGTCGTTGTTTGTCCGTAGAGTAAATGAATCAAGGTCGCAGCTCCCGAGCCGGCGTGTGGAGCTCACGCCGTCGGCCGTCGACCACAGACGTAAACTCGTGCGCTTTCAATGACGTTACGAGTCGAGAGACAACAAGGAAAGGGTGTTTGAAAACATCCATCTGCTGCGGTCTCTGCTCTCCACTCGTGGTCAGTGAGTGGAATAAGAAGAATTAAAGGAGGCGTCAGAGTGATGCATCTATTGTAACGTGAAGTAAGGAACAGTATGGACCACAAGAAACCTTGAACCACAAGCTCCCACAACCTGGGTTTTATACACAAACTGTTTCCTGTCCTCCTGATTAATACAACAGGAAACGCTGATATGTACAAAATCTCTTAGCTATCACTGCAGATATACGAGAGTCCCTTCATGAGTTCTAGAAGGGATTCAAAACTCAGCAGCACAACTTCTCTTGGCTCCCCAAATTTCATCTGTTTTCTAGATGACAGCCTGTTCTTAAAAAGCCAGGTCCATTAGCATTTAGCACATTAATGGCCCCCCAATACTTACAGGACTCGGCCAGCTTAACAACAATCCTCGGCTTCGCTGTTGTTTTTAGGCTTTAAAACACCTTTTGACTGAAGCGTGAAGTTGTACCTTTAACAAAAAACAACTCACGGGACAGAAGATGTTCTTCATTAAAAAAACTATATTATAATACGTCTCCCTAGTCCTCCACTATCTGTAAGAAAGGCTGAAATGCACCAAAATACTAATAAAAGTGAACTCGTCTAATGTAAAGTAAGTCGAGAGGATTAGATGCGTTGAGTTTCTAAGTAGACTAAATGTAATACTCCATGATGATATGAAGTAAAACTTATGTTTGTTCAATTAAGCTGCAACATGATAAAAGTCGTCTCTTTTTTTTTAAGTCAAAGTTTATGTAGTAGTGGACTATTAACGGTTTAATTTATAATAAGGATAATTCATTATTATTATCAAAGTTCAAGCCCTGAATATCAAAAGTGAATATTGTTCTGTTATCAGTCGTGTTTAATGGTCTGATCCCAGGTCAGCCTCAGACTATCACTGGTTTTAAAACCAGCAGGACTCTGTCTGCAGGTACAGTAGAGATACACCCCAAATAGTACGATTACACACACACACACACACACAGTCACACACACACACACACACTGTTGTCAACACTGATGGAGGGTAATTTCCCACGTGTATCTGATTTTTTTGATGAATAAATTCCTGTTGCTGATGGAAAATGCCATTTCAACAATGACCCGTGGCGGTGTGTGTGTGTAGTGCGTGTGTGTGTGTGTGTGTGTGCTGTGCCGGTATGCGTAGTCATTCCATGATTTAATTAGCTGTAAATCTAGCGGTGCACGCAGCGCTTCATGCGGTCTGCATTCTATGGAAATCCATATAGCACAATGGACAGAGTCTGGCAGTCCTGTGTAACTGTAATACGTGGAACAATGTATACAGATCTGCATTCAGAGTCGTGGCTAATGGATTTCTGGCGCAGGCTGGAAACGTGTGTTTATGTCTCGGTTCCTAAGTAGCAGATCATCTGTTGGACGCTGCCAAGCAAATGAGTAATTTTGAGAGGTTTTAGTCAACTGTGGCTACTGGTTCCTGCTTTTTGTTATGCATAAAAGAATACTCATTATTCTATTATTACTGATACGTTTCATTGTATTATGAGAAGGGAGGAAAGATTTCCAGCCATGTCAAAGGCACTAGACGTCATCATCGTTGATTGTCACTCGTGGTCTTGTGGACTGATTGTTTTGATGCCATTGAGTTGGGATTTTGCCGTCGCCATCTTGGGATTATGTGCCGTCCCGCCATCTTTTCTTTTTTTTTTTGTTTTCCACAAGCAAAGTGAACTGGAAGTGACCAATATCTGGACTGGAGGAGGAGTGACGAGAGACGCCGTATACGTCTCTGGTAGAGACCTGTCAATCACCGTGCTAGCCCGCCCTCTAAGCATCCCCTGCTTTATGGTCTGTTTGATCTCTAAAGGACCCATAATGTACTAAATGAACATCATGCTGTATTGAAGAGACTTGAAACTAGAGATTGAGACCATAAAGCTCATGTTTACAATGTTTACTGAGGTAATAACTACAAGAGAGAAGTAGAGTCTTTTCTCATAGTCCTTCTTTACAACCAGAGGAGTCGCCCCCTGGTGGACACTATGAGAGAATGCAGCTTTAACACATGAAGCATCGGCTTCACTCTGAGAACAGGAACCGTAGTTGTCGCCTACACAGGAGTGTTTATAGTGTTGATTAAGGAGCAACTGGACTCGATGAAGGCTTCCTCAGTTCCTCTCAGCTGTTTCGCGGGTAAAATAAATCTTCATCATCGGTCCTATTTCCTTTTAGAGACGAAAATATCTTCAATTAATCGACCAGCAAGTCCTCCGACACTCCTACAATGCTCCCCATCACCTGTCTCTCTATTTTCCATTACCAGACGTTTGGGATTTGATTTTCACAGATTTATCAAAGTATAAATAAAGAAACCTCTCTTATCTTTTCGGCCTTGTTGCCTACGTGTTTACTACGTGTGGAGGATGGGACGATGGGATTTTTTATGCAGAAGGCTGTTGTTCGAAACCGGTGTTTATGTAGTTTGTTTACATAAATACAAGTATGTTGTGTGTGTGTGTGTGTAACACCCATACATGAATGATCACCTTCACTAGGTTCACTTTCTCTAAGTCAACCATCATCTGTCCTCTCGCACATCTTGCTGCTTCCGCCTCACAAACAATGGCCGATTTATAAGATGTACAGGTATTTACTCTGTAATCTGTGTGTGTGTGTGTGTGTGTGTGTGTGTGGTGTGTGTGTGTGTGTGTGTTGGTGTGTGTGTGTGTGTGTGTGTGTGTGTGTATGTGTGTGTAGTGTGGTGTGTGTGTGTTGTGTTGTGTGTCTGCGTGTTGAGTGTGTGTGTGTGCTGTGTGTGTGCGTGTGTGTGTGTGTTGGTGTCCGAAAGGGAGTGCGGCGGCCTCCGTGACGCCAACTGAGTGTATATAGCTTATTGCAGTGAATTCAGTGAGCTCGTCTCATCCTCGTCTCTCTCTCTCTCTCTCTCTCTCTCTGGTCTCTCTCTCTCTGTCTCACCTCTTCTCTCCTCTCTCTCTCTCTGTTCACCTCTCTCTCTCTCTCCATCTCTCGTCTCTCTCTCTCTCTCTCTCGTCCCCTCTCTCTCTCTCTCTCTCTCTCTTCTCTGTCTCACCCCCTCCTCCTCTTCTCGGCTCGTCTCACTCTCTCGCTCTCTTCTCTCTCTCTCTCAGTGTCTCTCTCTCTCTCTCTCTCTCTCGTCTCTCTTGTCTCTCTCTCTCTCTGTGTCTCTCCTCTCTCTCTCTCTCTCTCTCCTCTCTCTCTCTCTGTCTCTCTCTCTCTCAGTGTCTCTCTCTCTATGTGTCCTCTTCCCTCTCTCCTCTCTTCCTCTCTTCTCTCTCTCTGTCTCACCTCTCTATCTCCTCTCTCTCATCTCTCTCTCTCTCTGTCTCACCTCTCTCCTCTTCTCTCTCGGTCTCTGTCTCCTCTTCTCACTCTGTCTCATCTCTCTCTCGCTCTCTCTTCTCTCTCTCTGTTCTCTCTCTCTCTCCTCTGTCTCACCTCTCTCTCTCTCTTCTCTCTGTCCTCTGTCTCACCTCTCTCTCTGTCTCACCTCTCTCTCGCTCTACCTCTCTTCTCCTCTCTGTGTGTCTCTCTCTCTCTCTCTGTCCTCAACCTCTCTCTCTCCTCTCTCTCTGTCTCTGTCTCACCTCTCTCTCTGTCCTCACCTCTCTCTCGCTCTCTCAACTCTCTCTCCTGTGTCTCTCACAGTCTCTCTCTCTCTCTCTCCTGTGTGTCTCTCTTCTCTCTCTGTGTCTCTCCCTCTCTCTCTCTCTCTCTCCTCCTCTCTCTCCTCTTCCCTCTCTCTCTCACCTCTCTCCTATCTCTCTCTCCCTCTCTCCTCTACTCTCTCTCTCACTCATCTCTCTCTACCACTCTCTCAGGACTCTCTCTCTCCGTCTCTCTCTCTCTGCTGTTCCTCCCTCGCTCTCTCTCTCTCCTCTCTCTCTCTCTCTCTCTCTCTGTCTTCTCCTCTCTTCCTCCCCTCTGTCCTTCAAAGGGAGACCATTGAGAGAAAAGCAAACAGGGGCAACACACACACACACACACTCTCCTCTCTGCTTGCTTAGGGTGTGTTTGCGTGTGTTGTGTGTGTGTGTGTGTGTTGCGTGTGTGTGTGTGTGCATGTGTGTGTGTGTGTGTGTGTGTGTGTGTGTGGCGTTGTGTTTGCGTGTTGTTGTGTGTTGTGTGTGTGTGCGTATCGTGTCGGTGTGTGCGTGTGAGTGTGTGTGTGTGTGTGTGTGTGTGCGTGTGTGTGCGTGCGTGCGTGTGTGTGTGTGTGTGCTGTGTGTGTGTGTGTGCTTGAGTATGTTTAAGTAAGTGTGTGTGGAATTGGCATTCACAAAGCCACAGTGTGTTTGATCGGGAATTACGTTAATTAGCTTAGCAATCAAACTATGTTTATCAGTGTGTAGCATACACAATAGCGTTAGCATCGGCCCAATTGACTTCACTTTAGCACTTTTAGCTTTTATGATTAGCTTTCAGCTCCTAACAGTCGTAAGTTTATGGAATTATGACTCAGCCTGCAAAGCTTCCTTAGCTCCAAATTAGTGTCGTTTCAACTGGGACGACAACCAAAACCATCACCTCAGATCCTGGCTCTCTCTCTGTGTGTGTGAGTGTGTGTGTGTTGTGTGTGTGTGTGTGTGTGTGTGTGGTGTGTGTGTGTGTGTGTGAGTGTGAGTTGTGTGTGTGTGTGTGTGTGTGTGTGTGTGTGTAGCTTCTCAGGTCATCCTCTGGTCTGGACTGCATCAAGTGTGAGGTTCATTGTAGGACCGTGGGGACACTGAGTGTAGTTGTGTGTAAGGTGGAGCAGGGTTGTGCATGTTGTTTCTGCATCAGTGTGTGTTGTAGTGTGGTGTGTGTGTGTGTTAGTGTAGTGTGTGTGCAACATTCTGGGACAATTTTTTTCTCTTTCTCCGTCCAGGAACGAAACAGTTTTCTTTAATTTTTCAGCAGCTTCTCTTTATCAGCATGAAAGTCACAACAAATTGCAAAGGCCATGGTGCATTATGGTGTCATACTAAGTGTGATTAGTAGACGTCCTGTAAGGTTTACACCTACCAGACGGAGGATCACTAAACACTATCAAGGAATCCAACATTATCAGTGTGCTTTTGTAGCACAAACAAAGCACACCTGGTTATAATCCATATCGGGCGTACTAATAAATATTTATTTATTTATCCAAGAGGTATTGAATTAAATGCAGAAAAGAGGAGTAAGCGCTATCTCATTCGAAACATGAACGACACTACCTGGTAACATTCGGCGAGTATATATATTAGACGTCATTCGGGCAGTCCAGGTTTCTAAAAGGTCTTAGCTGGAGAGTTAAATATACAGTAAAACAAAAGAAGCTTTGACCTTAGTTGAGGAAAAAATAGAGGAAGAAACATGGTGGAAAAGGATGTGTGTGTAGTGTGTGTGTGTTGTGTGTTGTGTGTGTGTGTGTGTCCTCCTCCTCTGTGTGTGTGGTGTGTGTGTTGTCTCTCTCTCTCTCTCTGTGGTGTGTGTGTGTGTGGTGTGTGTCCTCTCTCTCTCCTCTGTGTGTGTGTGTGTCTCTGTGTCCTCTCTCTCTCTGTGTGTGTGTGTGCGTAGTGTGAGTCTCTCTCTCTCTCTGTGTGTGTGTGTGGATGTGTGTGTGTCTCCTTGTGTGTGTGCTAATTTTGTAGTCAGGACCTCTTCTGTGTTTTGTCTGCCAAGATTAGACTGCCATGTTAGGTCTCCGAGACCACAAAGCACACATTGCTCAACACACACTCACAGCACTACACACACACACACACACACACACACACACACACACACACACACAACCTGACTTCCTCAACTGTCCCTACCCGGTCGTATTTCCATCACGTAAAGCCGTGACAGTAATGTAATCGGCTGCATGTTAAACATGCAGCATAACTAGTGATTGGTATCCAGCTGTGTCCATACCTGTTGTATCTCTGCTGGAGGGAAGGGAGGCACGGTGAGAACCAGAAACCAGGACTGAGAGGGGCAGACTGTCAGGTTTTCTAAAGGTGCTCAGAGACACATACCACTGTAGATCCAAGGGGCGCCAAGAACCACACACGTGAAATAAAAGTTCCTAAAGGCCTATTGATCTGGTCTTAACGCGTAATTCACCTGTTTTCATTAGAGTTTATATGAACGTGAAACTGTCCCAGATCTTATATTTCACACAGTTAGACATAAGATTCTCCTGACTGCTCCTCTGTAAACATGTAGCTGATATGAGTTTGGGGATTGAACCAGTAAATTATAATCAGACACAAAAACAGCCAGAAAGTATCAGATCCACGGAGCACAACGGGCTGCCGGACACACAGCTGTGACGCACATCTGCCTCTGCGTGCGTGGAGTGTTGTGTGTGTGTGTGTGTGTGTGTGGAGAAGTACTTCATCTCTACAAATGCAACACATGCATCAAAATGTGCTACAGTATGTGTGTTTTCATGCAAACAACCGAGCCGTGTGTGTTGTGTGTTCGTTTACCTATGAGTTGCTGTGTGTGCACGTGTGCAGCCTGGGAGGTTTGGTGTGAACTGTTATTAGACAGGCCAGTGTGTGGTGTGTGTGTGTGTGTGTGAGTGTGGCGTGTGTGTATGCGTGTGTGTATGTGTGTGTAATGAGTAGAGAGAAAGGTTCTGTGTGATATATAGGCCTCCTCTTTTGACCAGAGAGACTAAATATAGGCTTCAACTAAAACACTGTCCCCCGCACACACACACACACCTACACACACAACACCCACGCACACACACACACACACACAACACACACACACACACAACAAACCACAGACCACATACACGTTGGTAAGACGTACAGCACATATGAAGAGAAAGTCTGAAAATAACATGAGAAATATTTTACGAGTTATCTTCGGTGTGTTTCTGACCTGCAGATCATCTTCACTGTCCCAACGTGCTTTGATTAGTCGTGTCTCGGGTGTCTTCGTGTCATTTCCACGCTGAATAATTGCGATTGGATCCGCAGAGTTTGACTCCAGACTGCCTCTCGCTTGAACGTATGGTGACTCGGATTCAATAGTTTAAAGTTGCAGATATTCCAACGATGTAAATGTATTGTATTCAAGCAAAATAGAGTACATTTAACACTTTTACATGGACCTTCAGGAGAAAGATAACAAGAAATCAGACATCACTCAAACACTCAATCATCAAACCCATACATACACCAGAAACAGCTGGTGGCATCTATTACGATTGGCTTCATCCATCTGAGTATAAGGCCGACCCTGTCTCTTATCAACGTTAACACAACTGAACTACATCTCGTTTACATTGTCGTTAACAAAACAAAAAGCTTGGTTAGGGTTGAGGTGAAACATTCTGCTTAAAGTACCTTTGTTACAATTGTCAAGTTGAGGACATAAGATATACATAACATGGACATAATGAAACTAGTCAACGTTGATTTTTTGCTTCTTCAGCACACAACATGAACAGTGATCTCCTGAGTGAAAGTCTTCTAAACGCTTCTCAAAGCACCGGACCAGCTCTTTAAAGACTGAGAGGTCCGCATGTAGCTCCCTCGTGATGTCTTTACATCACTCATTCTGGGATCCTTCCACCCACCAAGGAGCTTATTGAGGAGCTTCGAACTGCTCTTTGTCTGACGTGATGGTAAACTATATGTCAGGTTTTAGGGTGCGGGGGGGGGGGGGGGGGGGGAGGGGGGGCACGGTGGTAGAAGTCATTGAATGATCGTCATTCTGAGCTCTTGAAGACTTCAGACTGGACTACTTGTGCTGCAGAGCTCTGTGTGCTTTAAATATGTTTGATGTGAGTACAGGTCACTGTGGTGTTTACAGTAGACAGTACGCAGAGTACACAGACAGTTTTGAGTTTGTGTGTGTGTGTGTGTGTGTGTGTGTGTGTGTGTGTGTGTGTGTCAGGCGTGTGCGTGTTTATTTTCTGCACCATTGAACTCTTCGACGGCAAACAAAGTTCATATATATTTTGGCTTTGAGAAAGGTGTAAAGCACACACACCCACACACACACACGCACACACATACACACACACACACACATACACACACACACACACATACAACACACACACACAGAGGGCTCAGCACTCGCAGCTGTTCTGGTG
>JAVDOI010000210.1:143379-148379 GCA_032191485.1 Leptoclinus maculatus
CACAGGGGGTCCATTGAGGGTCCATTGAGGGTCCATTGAGGGTCCATTGAGGGTCCATTGAGGGTCCATTGAGGGTCCATCGAGGGTCCATCGAGGGTCCATCGAGGGTCCATTGAGGGTCCATTGAGGGTCCATGAGGGTCCACAAACAGACGTGAAGACGGGCTCATGTCTCTCGCACTCACTACTCTTATTTGTGAATAAATGTTTTGCAGTTTGAATAATGAAACCTGCTGGACATTAGTCGGCTTCTAAGAGACATTTTTATATTATTTTACGAAGTGACAAATATTTGTCAGGGGGTCTGAAGTGTCAAATCAAAGGGGTCTCGGACTCCGGACTCGAGGATAACTGGAGGAAGAGAAGCAGCAGAATGGTCCTGAACAAGCCTGTGATCAGGATCAGATCATCCGGTGAGATCCAAACCTGATCAACACATGCAGACCTGCAGCAGTACAACCTGAATATAATACATAATAATACATATCTGGACCTGACCTAACTCGTGAAGAGTTAAACTCAATACTTTATGAGGACTGATGGAAATGTGTCTTATTGAAACTCTTTAACCATAAGTGAGAGGATGCAGGAGGATCTTCAGACTCATGACCAGCCTGCTGGTGTGTCACATGCACTCTTGTCACAGTTGACTGGTTGGTGTCATGTTTGCACATTAACAAGTGTGTGTTCATGTAGAAGAGAGAGAGAGTGTGTGTGTGTGTGTGTGTGTGTGCGGTGTGAATGGCAGGCTCTTAGGTGCCCTGTGTGTTTGTGTATCAGATTAAAGGGCCGACGGGAGCCGAGAAACTTCCTCTCTCTCTCTCAATCATTCCTCCCCAAGGAGATGTTTCACCCCAGGTACACACACATTTACACCCTTCAGTGCTTTCTCTCTCTCTCTCTCGCTCTCCGTCCTACACACACACACACACACACACACACACTGAGGCTGAATGGAGCACAGAGGGGTGATGGTGGTCTGGTTTGTTTTCCTTTAGACAGTCTGTTTATGTGACTGTCTGTCTGATCACTGAATGGCTGTCTTTCATTCAGCTGACTGACACTCAATGTTCTGTGTGTGTGTGTGTGTGTGTGTGTGTGTGTGTGTGTCTCCTGAGAGGGATTTTGTCTTCTTATCCCTCGATGAAGACCCACAGCAAACAGCTCTACTGTGTACAGACCCACGGAGTGTTTTTCCAGGTGTTTGCTGAAGTCGAGGAGCACAACTTAGTTTCTTTAAAGGTATAATGTGCAAGAATTTCCTAAAAAAACAATACAATCATCGATCCTCCTCTAGAAGTGCGTTGTCTGTCTCTCCAGAGACCCTCTGCACGTTTCTTTCTCTTTCCTTTATACTTTGTTGTGTTCGGGACTCTTCTGGGCTCAACATCCAGCATCTTTCCCGCGGGTTTGTGAGGAGGTGTGGGTGTGTTTATTTGGCTTTGTTCTCACCACAGACTGTATATAAGAAGTGCAGGTATCATCGTGACGGCACCCGTTGGTTTGTGGACTGATGTTATGAAGCCTAGAGTTTGGGGATTTTGCCGTCGCCATCTTGGATTATGGCCGTCGCCATGTTGTTTTATTTGCAGCCAATGAATGGAAGTTACCAAGTGACCATATTTGGACTGAGGAGGAGTGACGTAGACTCCGTGTCCCTCTCTCTCTCTCTTCCGTCGTACAAACTGATAGTGTGAGAACATATTATACCTTTTTAAAGGTGCACGATCAGAGATCAGGAGATTGGGTCGATACCCTCTCAACGGCTCTCAACGTGTCAACGTTGAGCCGGCGGCTTAACGGTGCTTCGCTCCCACGACGACGCTGTTGTTCTGGACGGCGTTACCGGCGGTAACCTCCGTATGAGAGCAGTGCAGCGCTCACCGGTGGCCGGCTCGACACAAGAAAGAACAGAGAGAGAGAGAGACTCTCTGCTCAGGTAGACTTCACTATATCTTCACGTAGCTCGTAGGTGTTTGCTGCTTCATGTCATGTCCTTCACCGTGTATATGTCAGAGTTTCTCCGCTCATTCATTTAAAACCATGAAGGTTTGTAGAACGTGTTCGTCTCAGAGTTTCCTGCTGCAGGTTTTTTTTTTCTTTTAATCTATTTATCCGCTTCAAACCCTTTTGTGATGAGCAAACCCACGTTTCATTATTTAGGGTTTAAATTACGCCTCCGTTCAATTCCTCGGTAGCATTAGGTCATTAAGAAGTCTGTTCACAGTTAGAACCGTTTGAGATGTAGCTTTGTTGAAGCTCGTTCCGTCAGTAGGATCAGATTACTTCTCTCTGATAGACCTTTGGTTGTCAGCCCAAACAGAATCAGCCCCGCCCTGAACACCGGTCTGGCTCTGATTTCTCTCTACTCCCTCTGGCTTGATCAGTTTTTTTTTTATCTTCCCCAGATTGGAATCGGGTTCGGGGCTCATTAAAAGCCGCAGGCGGTTGCGGGCGGGACGACACGCAATCCACATGGGTTCCAGTTGGGTCAGTTCAGATATCTTTTGGAGGGGGGGGGGGGGGGGGGGACCCGCGAAAGTCGTGTAAAAACAATCACAGAAGG
This sequence comes from Leptoclinus maculatus, assembly GCA_032191485.1. NCBI lineage: Eukaryota > Metazoa > Chordata > Actinopteri > Perciformes > Stichaeidae > Leptoclinus > Leptoclinus maculatus. Next base: position 145,945 of record JAVDOI010000210.1, read on the forward strand.
AGGACGAGAGCGAGGAGGAAACATCTGTACTGTTCTTTATCGGACGACCTGCCAGAGGATTTCCTCATAGATGTGGTGGGAGCTGGAGGAGGCTTTATTATTAACACATGGGGGGGGGGGGGGGGGAGACAGACAGGAGAGACAGACAGCTGAAAGTGAAACAAAGACAACACAGGCCTAGAAATACAAAGAATGAGAATACTAGATACACCAGATATAAAGATGAGGAGGGAACTGAACTACGGGAGAGACGGATGAAATGCAGAGTTTAAGAGATGGTAGTTCACGGTGCAGGACAGATGTTGACGAGATGGACATGCAAAGGTGTGTCTTGCTTTGCATCGCAAGAAACAACTGTTGTGAATCAGAGATTGTGAAACACAAGGGAAGAGATGAAAGAGATGGAACTCCACAGAGACGTCAGGAAGATGACGGAGAGAGAGTGGTGGATGATCTCCTCTTCCTCCCGCTCTCCTTCCTGTCCTCTGATCTCACAGCTGAAGGAATCAAAGAACAAATCTGACTTCATCTGACCTGTTGATCTGCTTCCATCTGTCTGCTGTCTGCCCTGCGACTGACGGGGAGAACCGACAGACGAGAGCGAGGAGGACGTTTACCGAATGCTGCATATCAGGCTGTTTGTATTATAGATTATAGATTATAGATATATAGTATGTATAGTATGTAGGGACGGGTATCGTTAGCATTATATCCATACTAGTACTCTCATCTTTATTATTATTCTATGTAAACAAAGTCTTTCTTTGAAGTTGAACAAGAAGTTCTAAAATCTTTATCTGAGTGATTATAAACCCCAAAATACAAGTATGGACCTGAAAATGAGCATGAAATGTCACCTTTAAAGGACGTAAAGACGCAGTGTAAGAAAGAAATACTCAAACAAAGCTACAGATTAATCAGGGAAATGAATGAAGCGCAGGAGGAAACAATCAGATGACAGCATGAGGACGAGGATAGTTCAAAACAGGAGGAAGATTAAAGAGTTGAACGGAGAATGAATGAGTGAACTGTTAAACATTAGAAGATAGTCGGTACAGTGTGAGTTTAAAGGCAAATTAATTATTCATAATTCATAAGAATTCCTTCAGTCATCCGTCCTGCTGTGCTCCAGTTCGAGTTTTCCTCCCAAAACATTGAAAGTGGAGTTGTGACCGGTGAGTAAAGGAAGAGAAGGTTTCCCACCATGCTTACCGCATCATTCCTCATTGTGTCCTGTTGCTGGGCGCCAAGCAGAGATTTAATAAATCATCCATGTTGGAAAGCTGTCACGCTGAGAGGAGATTAGAGAATTATAGCCTGCAGCTTTAATTAAACAGGCTGATAGTTCAGTGCCAACAGGCCTGACCTGGGAAACCTGTAAGTCCACCATCATCTGGACCCGCCTCGGTAAAGACCTGGATCCCACTTCACGGTGTCAAAGGTCGGCGCTGACCTGGCGTCGTGGTTTCAGAGCTTCTCTTTTGAGTGTAACGGAGAGAAACCGCAGCAGGGTGCTGTTTGCATTCGGCTCTGGTTCGTGGGAAGCCGTCGTTGTTTGTCCGTAGAGTAAATGAAATCAAGTTCGCAGCTCCCGAGCCGGCGTGTGGAGCTTCACGCCGTCGGCCACGTCGACCACAGACTGTAAACTCGTGCGCTTTCAATGACGTTACGAGTCGAGAGACCACAGCGAAAGGGTGATTGAAAACATCCATCTGCTGCGTCTCTGCTCTCCACTAGTGGCAGTGAGTGGAATAAGAAGCATTAAAGGAGGCGTCAGAGTGATGCTCTATTGTAACGTGAAGTAAGGAACAGTAGGAACACAAGAACCTTGAACCACAACGTCCCACAACCTGGGTTTATACACAAACTGTTTCCTGTTTCCTGATTAATACAACAGGAAACGCTGATATGTACAAAATCTACGTATCACTGCAGATATACGAGAGTCCTTCATGCAGATCTGAAGGGATTCAAAACTCAGCAGCACAACTTCCTCTTGGCTCCCAAATTCATCTGTTTTCTAGATGAAAGCCCTGTTCTTAAAAAGACCAGGTCCATTAGCATTTAGCACATTAAGGCCCCGATCTACAGGACTCGCCAGCTTAACAACAATCCCTCGGGCTTCGTGTTGTTTTTAGGCTAAAAACACGTTTTGACTGAAGCTGAAGTTGTACCTTTAAAAAAAAACAACTCCCGGGACAGAAGATGTCTTCATTTAAAAAACTATATATAAATACGTCTCCCTAGTCTCCACTATCTGTGAGAAAGGCTGTAAATGCACCAAAATACTTAAAAGTGAACATCTAATGTAAAGTAAGTCGAGAGGATTAGATGGATGAGTTTAAGTGACTAAATGTTAATACTCATGATGATATGAAGTAAAACTAACTTTGTTCAATAAGCTGCAACATGAATAAAAGTCGTTTTTTTTTTAA
>JAVDOI010000210.1:155879-173379 GCA_032191485.1 Leptoclinus maculatus
GCTGGTCAGAAGTCATTTGAATGATCGTCATTCAGAGCTCTTGAAGACTTCAGACTGGACTCTGTGCTGCAGAGCTCTGTGTGCTTTAATATATGTGATGTGAGTACAGGTCACTGTGGTGCAGTAGAAAGTACGCAGAGTACACAGACAGTTTTGAGTTTGTGTGTGTGTGTGTGTGTGTGTGTCAGGCGTGTCGGTGTGTATTTTCTTGCACCATTGAACTCTTCGACGGGCCAACAAAGTTCATATATATTTTGGCTTTTGAGAAAGGTTTAAAGCACACACACACATACACACACACACACACACACACACGCACACACATACACACACACACACACATACACACACACACACACATACACACACACACACAGAGGCTCTGCACTCGCAGCTGTTCTGGTGAAACGGGCCCTTGGGTTAAGTCACATCACATGCTATTAATACGCGCTCGCTAACAGTGTGTGTGTGTGTGTGTGTGTGTGTGTGTGTGTGTGTGTGTGTGTGTGTGTGCACGCAAAGTCTCTTTGGGAGCATGGGTGTGTGTGCACGTGCTTCAGTCTGATTTGATTTAAGTGCCTTGCTTCAGGGCGTGAGTGTGTGTGGTGTCAGTGTATCTGTTTGAACTTTGACCCTGACCACACTTCCAAACAGCTGTATCAGCCCTCTTTATAGTGTGTGTGTGTGTGTGCTTCAGGGATCTATATTCTTCTCCACCTCTAAGTTTCCTCTCACCTGGCCCGACCTCCACATGCAGGCGCTGTGATGTCACCTCCAGATGTTTCAGTGTAGTTTGATAACAGAAAACGTTTCGTTGGGATTCTTTCACAAATCATACTTTTTTTTTTTCTCGATTGCCACAACAAATCAAAACACAACAAGAGCGCAACAAGATTAGCTGCTTAGGTTTAGTAATATACGTTTCAGCAGCCTGTTCCTGCACCCGCCCTCCTCTTCATGCAAAATTCACCAACTATGGAAATGTATTTATGAAACGTCAAAAACAAACTTCATCCGTTTTCCTTCCAAGTGTAATGCAGTTGTACGGGAATGTCCTCTTTACATTCCCATACACAACCTTTAGGAGGTTCATCTGTCATGAATGTGCATGTTGCTCTAGAGTTACAGGTTGCAGTGAGACCGATACTGTACGGTGTGAACCAAACCAGTGTCCAAAGAGACTAACACCACTGATGTGCATCAGATGATTCCACCACTAGTGTCTCCTCCTCCTTTCCCACGTTGAGTTCTTCAGTGTTGTGATATCTCGCCTAACGTCCATGCACTGCAGTGTGTTCCTCTTGTGGTTCGGTGGCCAGAGTTGTTCTTGCGACACAGTTGAGACTGAATGTGCTGCCAGGTGTGACTGAGATCTGCCTCCAGTGTATACGTAGACACAATCTGGATATTTCTAGACACAAGATACTCCGTCTGGTCGGGGCCAAGTCCTCCGGTCCAGCCTCCACCCAGAACCCCCTCTCTCCTCCAGCTGGACCGACCAAACCCCCTCATTATTTCAGTCCTGGGTGGGCCTGGACTCCACCAGCGAGTGTGTGTGTGTGTGTGTGTGTGTGTGTTTGAGGTCACCTCTGAACCTGTCGAGGTCAGCTCCCACAGCCCCCGGGGCTACTGGTGGCCTGGGACTCAGCCCGGGTGTTAATCCCAGGTTGGGTGTCACTGCGGTGGGTCATGCTCTGTAATTTAGTCCCCTGCTCCATCTGGGGCCTCCGGGGCCCTCAGGACCACCCAGCAAACTGCAGCAACCGCCTACCTCAGTGTGTGTGTGTGTGTGTGTGTGTGTGTGTGTGTGTGTGTGTGTGTGTGTGTGTGTGTGTGTGTGTGTGTGTGTGAGAGAGAGAGAAACGGAGAGGGTGTGTGGATTTAAGGTTTTGTAAAATGTTGTTTTTTTGTCAGTGAGTGCTAATGCATGTGGGCAGGAGAGACTTAAGACCATGTGTGTGTGTGTGTGTGTGTGTGTGTGTGTACAACATGCATGTGTTTTGAGGTTGTGTTTGGGAGGATTTTTCTGGCGTACTAAATATGGTGGCATGGGTAACTGAACACACTGTTAAATAGTTGTGTCTTTAATTGAACCTCCGTTGTAGCTCCTCTTAAAGCTACAGGTCTCATAGTGTCACATTTACTATTAATACACTTCTTCATTTCAGCTTTTTCAAAATGTGCTGTTTGTAAACTTGAGGATTTCCTCTAGTCTTTAAGAATAAAGTTATTTAAAGAGGGGGGGGGGGGGCTCTGGGGAGTGATGGAGCGAGGGCGTGTTTTCTCACACACGACCTATCAGCGCAGAATAAAGCTCTTTGTTTGGCGACCGTGTGAACACGCGTGTCAAAGGAAAGCAGACGGGCCTCCCTCTCGCCGCCTCGCCGTCCCAGAGAAAACACAAGAGCTGAGTCGGCTCTTTGACGGGGGGACGGGGGGGGGGGGGGGCAGGCTCATAAATCACGCCGCCGTGTTTTAGCAAGCCGTCCGTAACCGCTAAACGACGGCCTGTTAAAGCATCTCTGACAGCCTTGATTGGGGGGGGGGGGGCGGGGAGGCTTTGGCTTTATTTTTCTTACCAGAGAAACTCCAGAGACTTTTCCCACTTCTTGTGTTTTGAGGCGTTTAGCTCACACTCACCTGTTTCACCTTGAAATGAGATTAGAAAAAAGCATCAAACTTCTGGATCCGACATCCGTGGTTCCAGGTCAAAGATCCTTCTTCTCTTAGAGAACATCAAGAACACGTCAGCTTGACTTCAGTGTCTGTGTCTTAGATGTGCTCATGGACCACAGGACGTCTGTGTGGCACACTATTCAGTCTACTATACTCTGAGGGGATTCACATGCAGATCAACATGAGACATTCTAAAGATAACTGGACAACTGTTGCCTGCAGCTGCAATGCATTCTGGTATATTTTCTGCTGTTGTTGCAGCAGAAGCATTTGCTCTTTTTTTTCTTCTTTTTTCTCCCTCGAAACTCCTGAGAACTGAATAAACAACCTTTGTTTTCTAATTGCTTCACCGTCATCTTATTCCACATCTTTCTCCCGTCTTGTCCCCCCCCCCCCCCCCCCTCTTATCAGTGAGAGTGTAGACAGACTGTGTTATCAGTATTGTGTGTGTGTGCTGCTTGTTTTGACCTCAGACAATAGTGGTTACTGTCTGTCTGTCTGTCGGACACGGGAGCAGAGATGCTGATCTCTCCACCGTCTCTTTCTGTTCACTTCACATGAGCTGCATTAAGTTAATCTCTTTAATACAACTTTTACTCTCACAATTTCTAAAAAACGAGTGAAGTATCTGTACTTGTTGGAGAACTTTCGGTGATTTTCTTTTCCCATTTAGCTCCTAAAATAAATACATGCACTACTACATGTACTATGACAATATGTCTTCACATTTTCAGCTGATTGGAGCTTTTTAATAACTAATTGCTTTAATTTTAAAGGCTGCTCAGGGAAACTCCATCAATCTGGCACATTCAAGTCTGTTCACATGTCTTCATACCGCATATGTGAAAAGAGGTCTGAAGACAAGTTTGCAAATGGAAAAAAATAATAATAATTAGGGATGTGGGGTTAGAAATAGAACAGCCAGACCTATGTAGCCTGCTGCTCATCTCTGCTGCAGGATAACAGTTTGAGGCTGTATCAGCTGCTACTAGCATGGCGGCAAACTCTGGTTCTAAAATGTGAAGCCAAAGCTTCATGTGTTACACCTGCATTCTCTCTAGTGTCCACCAGGGGGCGACTCCTCTGGTCCTATAGAAGTCTATGAGAAAATGACTCTACTTCTCTCTTGATTTATTACCTCAGTAAACATTGTAAACATGAGTTTATGGTCTCAATCTCTAGTTTCAAGTCTTCTTCAATACAGCATGATGTTCATTTAGTACATTATGGTCCATTTAGAGTCAAACAGACCATAAAGCAGGGGATGCTTTAGGGGCGGGGCTACACAGTGATTGACAGGTCTCTACCAGAGACGTATACGGCGTCTCTACGTCACTCCTCCTCAGTCCTAATATGGTCACTTCCTGTTCACTGGTTGCAAAAAGGTAAGATGGCGACGACCAAAACGCCAAAATCGAGGCTTCAAAACATCCACAAACCAACGAGTGACGTCACGACGAACACGCCCACTTCTTATAAACAGTCTATGCTCTGAACTGTCTGTGGTCGAGTTGCATTGCGGGTAATATATACACAAGGTTTAGACATGTAAGAAGAATACTATGGATGTATAAAGAGGACTGGATACACTCAAACGCTGTATCCACCCACGGGTCCCGTAGAGCAAGCGCTCTAGCCCCGCCTCCCAACTGCCCGGCCTCCCGCTCATTGGACGACAGCACGGAAATAAGTGGATTTCAAGGTTTAGTGAAATGTTCTTAACTTCAGATGACCGAAGAGACGAAACACCAGGAGGCAGAGAGGAGTTTTCTGGTGAAGAATGAAGCACATCTCAGTCCTCTGTGTGTTTGTGTGTCTGACAATTTGTAGTGTTTAGGTTAACTCCCTGAAAACCCTTCATACCATACGCCCCTGCAGTGTTCTGGTGTGTGTGTGTGTGTGTGTGTGTGTGTGTGTGTGTGTGCGCGCAGGTGTTTGGCAGCAGACATCTGGATGTACAACAGCTGAAAGAGAAGACACATATTTAGATATTTGAGCCTCAGTGCTCGAGTGTCTTTGCACGCATGTGTGTTTGTGTTTGTGTGAGTGTGTGTGTGAGTGTGTGTGTGTGTGTGTGAGTGTGTGTGTGAGTGTGTGTGTGTGTGTGTGAGTGTGTGTGTGTGTGTGTGTGTGTGTGTGTGTGTTCCTGAAACAGTGAATCTGTACCTGTGTAAGTGAAAGCATATTTATTATTGTGTGTGTGTCTGGAAGGGATGTTAATGAAGGTGTGTGTGATCATGGGTGTTTGAGTGTATGTTATTGAGTAATAGTGTGTGTGTAAGACTTCCAGAGTTTGTGTATATAACTGTATCCGTGTGTGTGTGTGTGTGTGTGTGTGCGTGTCAATTAGTCATCCTACACCAGGAAATGGGCTCTGTAATTCCAGCCGTCGTTAAACAAAGATTCTAATTGGCTCTTTAATTAAGACACGGAAACACTGAGCCTGTGCGCACACACACACACACACACACACACACACACACACACACACACACACACACACACGCACACACACGCACACAGCCACCATTTGACCCCAAAATGAACCTTTCTACTGTGTTCTTTACTTCACTCACTGTGTCTCTCTCTCTCTCTCAGCTCGTCTTCATCACTTGATTTCTCCTTCCCATCTTCTTCATCGCTCTCTTTTCTTTCACTCCCTCTCCCTCCTCGTCTCTCTTCTTCCTCTTTTTCGGCCAACCCGTCGTCCTCCGGTAGAACGAGTGATGTGTCCTGCCACGTCGCTTTCTGCCAAACACACTGCTGTCGTTTTCCACCGACACAGATAGTCCCTGTGTGTGTGTGTGTGTACGTGTGTGTGTGTGTGTGTGTGTGTATACGTGTGTTTTCACATGGCTCTGTGTGTGTTTGTGTGTGTGGCTTGGAGCTCATCCACGCTGCTTGCTGTGGCTAACTGAACAGGAAACATCTAATCTGCAGGCTCTGTAGAGTACACACACACACACACACACACACACACACACACACACACTCTCTCTCTCTCACTTTTACTACTGCTACTTGCTACTTAGCTTCTACTTGACAGCAGCACATTCATGTTTTGGGCTGTTTACTGATATCTGAGCTGCTTCCACAAAGTTTCAGTACGTCAGACACAAGTGCTTTGGTTCTTGCTGCAGTCACAGTTCAACGTAGCTGTTAGAAAACACCAACATGAACACCCAACACCAACATCAACACCCAACATCAACACCCAACACCCACATCAACACCCAACATCAACACCCAACACCAACATCAACACCCAACATCAACACCCAACACCAACATCAACACCCAACATCAACACCCAACACCAACATCAACACCCAACATCAACACCCAACACCCACATCAACACCCAACATCAACACCCAACACCAACATCAACACCCAACATCAACACCCAACACCAAACATCAACACCCAACACCAACATCAACACCCAACATCAACACCCAACACCCAACATCAACACCCAACACCAAACATCAACACCCAACACCAACATCAACACCCAACATCAACACCCAACACCCACATCAACACCCAACATCAACACCCAACACCAACATCAACACCCAACATCAACACCCAACACCCACATCAACACCCAACATCAACACCCAACACCAACATCAACACCCAACATCAACACCCAACACCAACATCAACACCCAACACCAACATCAACACCCAACATCAACACCCAACACCAACATCAACACCCAACATCAACACCCAACACCAACATCAACACCCAACATCAACACCCAACACCCACATCAACACCCAACATCAACACCCAACACCAACATCAACACCCAACATCAACACCCACATCAACACCCAACATCAACACCCAACACCCACATCAACACCCAACATCAACACCCAACACCCACATCAACACCCAACATCAACACCCAACACCAACATCAACACCCAACATCAACACCCAACATCAACATCAACACCCAACATCAACACCCAACACCAACATCAACACCCAACATCAACACCCAACACCCACATCAACACCCAACATCAACACCCAACACCAACATCAACACCCAACATCAACACCCAACACCAACATCAACACCCAACATCAACACCCAACACCAACATCAACACCCAACATCAACACCCAACACCAACACCCAACATCAACACCAACATCAACACCCAACACCAAACATCAACACCCAACACCAACATCAACACCCAACATCAACACCCAACACCAAACATCAACACCCAACACCAACATCAACACCCAACATCAACACCCAACACCCAACATCAACACCCAACACCAAACATCAACACCCAACACCAACATCAACACCCAACATCAACACCCAACACCCACATCAACACCCAACATCAACACCCAACACCAACATCAACACCCAACATCAACACCCAACACCCACATCAACACCCAACATCAACACCCAACACCAACATCAACACCCAACATCAACACCCAACATCAACACCCAACACCAACATCAACACCCAACATCAACACCCAACACCCACATCAACACCCAACACCAACATCAACACCCAACATCAACACCCAACACCCACATCAACACCCACATCAACACCCAACATCAACACCCAACACCCACATCAACACCCAACATCAACACCCAACACCAACATCAACACCCAACATCAACACCCAACATCAACATCAACACCCAACATCAACACCCAACACCAACATCAACACCCAACATCAACACCCAACACCCACATCAACACCCAACATCAACACCCAACACCAACATCAACACCCAACATCAACACCCAACACCAACATCAACACCCAACATCAACACCCAACACCAACATCAACACCCAACATCAACACCCAACACCAACACCCAACATCAACACCCAACATCAACACCCAACACCAACATCAACACCCAACATCAACACCCAACACCCACATCAATACCCAACATCAACACCCAACACCAACATCAACACCCAACATCAACACCCAACATCAACACCCAACACCAACATCAACACCCAACACCCAACATCAACACCCAACACCCAACACCAACACCCAACATCAACACCCAACACCAACATCAACACCCAACACCAACATCAACACCCACATCAACACCCAACATCAACACCCAACACCCAACACCCACACCCCCTAAGTAAAATATGTATGGAAACATGAAAACACGTCACAAATGTCTGAAACGTAAAATGAAGAACACGTTGGGACACTGGTCTCCTGGATGACAGTCCTGTTTGTTTGACCCTTCACATGTTCTACTACACCACTTGTTCAGAGTGTAGTGTATACTACAGATACTTGGTGTAGACGGCCTTGCTATATAAGTACAAGTGTATATCAGTACATCTGCTGCTCTGCGTCAGTGGACAAAAGCACACGTTGACACTGTTTTTGGAATTAATCTCACTGCCAGAAGGGAAAACAAAATGTATGAATATTAGTTTATCTAGAGAACTACTTAAATCAACGTGAATGTCCATCTGCTAGCTGGTAGCTAGCTCGCTACGATGGCTAAACATATAGTGGGACATGTGTCTACCCCTCTACCAGCCAGAGCAACTACAAAAACACATACTGGGAATATAAATGGTTACTAAAAATCATTTCACCTTCAAATCTGCTTTTTTTTAAGGCTTAAATACTGCGAAGCAAAGTAATCACACTTTCACTCTAAAGGAAGTTGGACTAAAGAAATGATGCAACGTGGAAGTGTCCTGGTTCAGCCACAGAATCAGGTCTGGGTCCCTTTAGGTCTGGGTCCCTTTAGGTCTGGGTCCCTTTATGTCTGGGTCCCTTTAGGTCTGGGTCCCTTTAGGTCTGGGTCCCTTTAGGTCTGGGTCCCTTTAGGTCCAATAGAGTCCTGACCTGATCTCAGACCCAGCAGCTCCTACTGCAGGTTGTTTAAGGTCGCCGGCAGTTCAGCTGCTGTTTGCACACGAGTTAGCAGCCCGTGTGCAAAGTTGGGCTCACAAATGTGCATGTTCTTATACCACAGGTCCCTGTGTGTGTGTGTGTGTGTGTGTGTGTGTGTGTGTGTGTGTGTGTGTGTGTGTGTGTGTGTGTGTGTGTGTGTGTGTGTGTGTGTGTGTGTGTGTGTGTGTAAGGCTAAATGTGTCTTTGTGTTCTCTCAGCTGGCATCAATCAGAGTGTGTGTGGAGCTGAGCTGCTGCCAACAATGGAGCCCTTCACTGGACCTGGAGCCTTTTATCAATACACACACACTTTCAGAGACCCCGAGGGGAGGGCGGTTGGGGTCTTGTCTGTGTGTGTGTGTGTGTGTGTGTGTGTGTGTGTGTGTGTGTGTGTGTTGCTTGGTATAAATCGTGTATGAGGATATCAGGAATTCATGTAGGAGTTCTGGATTGTATGAGCCGGTTTCAGGTTTCTACCTTTTTGTGAGAACAAGTTTCTACACATTTTGGGAATCTGTCGACAAACAAACATGGTGCCAACATGATGCCAGAGCTTTAGATACCAACATGAGGATGTTTTAAACATGAACTATATAAATGGTCCGTACTCAAAAAAGAATGACAAGCAGCCGCGTTTGGTCCTCGTTTCTTTTGTTATTGTGGTGGTCAAGGTTATATTTAGTGTTAAAGTCTATTTACATAGAAGAAATAAAGATAATAGAATCACAGAAACATTCAAATAAAACAGTCAAAATGCTTCTATTTATAAGGATTATGTGTTCATTCATAGTGTGTGTGTGTGTGTGTGTGTGTGAGTGTGTGAGTGTGTGAGTGACACGGCACTCATACCTGACCTCAGCTGGGACTGAGAGCTCGGGACTTTTTCGGAAACGAGGGGAAGTGAATCGGCTTTTTTTTTTTTTTTTTAGCTCCGTCTGTTTACATCTTTGCATGCCAGTCTAAGAGGACGTTCTCATGCACCTATATGTTTGGAGTTTAGTGTTACACAAATCAAAACGGCTTACTTTGGCAATTGCTGCTCAACCCCGACCCACACACACACACCTACACACACACACACACACACACACACTTCACTTAAGAGTCCTCCATCTCTGTTTTCTCAGTATCGAATGGCGAGCGCTGGATCCATTTGTCAAACAAACTGCTGGCGCACGTTGGCGCTCGGGCCTGCGGATCACTCATTATCGTGAACACACACTCGTCCATTAGGCCCAGATCTGCTTTCACCTCTTCTTCTTCTTTTTCTTCTCTCCGTCCGTTCATCTCTCCTCCACCTACATCTCCCGTTTCCCTCCTCCTCCTCCTCCTCCTCCTCCTCCTCCTCCTCTTCGTCCGACCTGTCCTTTCTTGTTGTCCTCGTCACCGTCCGTCTCGCTCTGTCATCGCTCATTTGCACACCGCTCCGCTCTTCTTGTTGTTTGTAATGATGGAGAGATTGACCCCCCCCCCCCCCCCCCACCTCCCAGGCTGGAGGTCAGAGTTCACCTGGGCCCACCACACCTCCTCCGTGCATTCACTCGCTGTGTACTTTAGTAAAACCCAGAAGAACTTAAGCTCCACTTGTGCTGCTTCTTTAACCCTCGTTTTCGTTTCAAAGCCGGTGTTCTGTTTCTGTTTGCTCGTCAGGCGACAGGAGGCTGAAGATGCTGCAGAGGCCCGGCGAGTGTGAGGGCGAGTCATCGGAGCTCGAGTTCCTTTGAACTCTCCCGTGTTTCGTGGGTCTGAAAATGGGATTGCATGTCCTCTATAAAGAGAGCGGCAGTTCTGTCTGAGTGAGAATTTAATCTTCAACACAGGAAACGGCCATGAAGTTTGTTAGTTTCTCCCACAGTTTTCTCTGGATGATCTCTGGGTATGGAGTCCATTGTTACTGCCATGAATCCAGGAGGACATGCGGCCACATATAGAATACTATAATACCTCTAAGGTGGTCAGTACTCACCGGTCACTTCTTTTCTTTACCTGTGCTCTCCATATCTCATTCTCTGGGCGATTCATAATAAACGTCACAGCGTCACTGGGTCCAAACCCTCAGATATTCTCTGTGAAGGACCCTCAAACCCAATATCTTCTAGTATCTTTTCTAATAACTATAATCCTCACAGTGTGTTGTTAAGAACCGTCTCAGTTTACGTTCCAGTTCAACTTTGACCAGTTCACTATGTAACGAGAGGAAACATAAAGTGGTTGAGATGGTCTGGCTAAACTGTCAGTTTGTATATTTTGTGTTTCCAGATCGAAGTAGTTCAACTTATCCCCAAACAACGGTTCCTTTGATACCCTACTAAAACGTTACTGCTCATTTTTCATGCGTTTTTCTACAAAAGTCCAACAAAACGTGTTAATTTACGCTCGTTACTTGAATACGGTCTTATAAAATAAACCTCCGTCTTCACAGCAAACTCAGTTAAGTTTAGGCGCCAAAACCACTAACTACTAAGATCGTCGTTTGGGTTAAAATAACCAGAGTTTTGTGAGAAAAACATAAACGTTGACTTCTCGTGTGATTGTAAAGTCTTTAGACGATATCTACGAGTAATGACTTCAATGTTTGTACAACTGATATAATGATGGTTAAACAATGTACATAAGACATGTGAGTAAATGGAATTGTCCTTATTAAATATGAATAATTGCTTGCCTCCCCATCGGTAACCCGCCAAAGATCTTCTAATCCCGAAGTGTAGAGACTTTGAGATGTTGTAGTGAGGTCTCAATGTAACGAACTCCGTGTTCAGCAGGTTGTGATGAAGTCGTTCAGGTTGAACTCCTGCTCATGTGAACGAGAGTAAACCCGACAGACTGGACGGTGACGGTAAGGAAGGAGCTGTGGACTCGATGCACAGAAGTGTTTACACAGGTTGTGTGAGTCTTCTGGGATGAGCCGGCGCGTTGTGGAGGCTCAGACCTCTGGGGAACCAAACGAGATGCTGTTCCTCCCAATGCAGGAATGCATTTAGTCTGTGCTATATGAAGTGATAGACGAGGGACCATCTGCAGCGTTGCTTTGAGTCTTTAATCAGTGATTCAGACAAGATGGGCGACGCGTTTAAATTCGCTGAGCGTTCAACTGTGATCACCTGTTTCATCTCGTTATTTAAAGTCTCAGAACAAAGCGGTACAACAGCTGTCATCCTTTCTTCTGCAAACCGGGGACTTCCCCAGGCTTTAAAAGCCCCCCCCCCCCCCCCCCCCCCTCCCCTCCCCCACCATGATATACTGTCATTCTCCTCTCAAGAACAAGATCGTGTCAGCACTTTTATTCACTCACCCTTCCAACGGGGATTGTTTTGCTACCGAGGTCGAGAGTGAACTATAAAACCTTTAAGAAGAGAAGTCCGATGGGTTCAGAGTCTCACGTTGCTGTTTACCACAGTGTCGTTTTTATAAATCCTCTGGGGGACGCCAGTGTTGTAAACTGTCAAACTCAACATATATTGGATTCAGACATATGGCGTGTTTATATGATCATATTTTATAGTGGAATCGTTGGTAAAGCTGGATTAAATCACTGTAAACGTGAGAGGGAAATACAGATATGGTGTTTCTCCAAATATAAACCACATTTCCCATAACCCCTGACGGTTCCTATACCCCTGTCGGTTCCTATACCCCTGATGGTTCCTATACCCCTGTCGGTTCCTATACCCCTGACGGTTCCTATACCCCTGTCGGTTCCTATACCCCTGACGGTTCCTATACCCCTGACGGTTCCTATACCCCTGACGGTTCCTATACCCCTGTCGGTTCCTATACCCCTGACGGTTCCTATACCCCTGTCGGTTCCTATACCCCTGTCGGTTCCTATACCCCTGTCGGTTCCTATACCCCTGACGGTTCCTATACCCCTGTCGGTTCCTATACCCCTGACGGTTCCTATACCCCTGTCGGTTCCTATACCCCTGACGGTTCCTATACCCCTGTCGGTTCCTATACCCCTGTCGATTCCTATACCCCTGACGGTTCCTATACCCCTGTCGGTTCCTATACCCCTGTCGGTTCCTATACCCCTGTCGGTTCCTATACCCCTGTCGGTTCCTATACCTTTTCCCCTAAAGAAATATTTTCCATGACAGCTTTCTGTTTTCACCATCTGCCTTCATAAGAAACTTGCCCTCCACCTGTGTTGTGCCATAAAGCGAACAGTGTCAAATAGAAATAAGATTAACATTTGAATTAAGCATTTACATCTCCACAATTCCTATGTCATTGTGAATATTTTGTTTAGTTAAAGAAGTCATTATTAATGTGTGTTAAATGTCGCATTGAGCTGCTGTTTCTTTCATGTAAAAACCCTCCCTGCCACGTTATCGCCTGACTACTGTGTGTGACATATATATTTAGGAGAGACGTTCACTGACTCCTCCCCCTCCAGGTGATGGCGCTGGCGGAGGCGGCGGAGCAGAACCGGGCGCTGCTGGAGGAGGCGTTCGTCGGCCTGCGCAGCGCCACGCACCTGCTGGTGCTGCTGCTGTCGCTGTGGCAGGGCCTGACCCCCGACCAGACGGCCATCCTGGAGGCCACGCTGCTGCCGCTGCTGCAGGACACGCCACAGCTGGTACACACACACACACACACACACACACACACACACACGTAGGAGGCCATTAAGATGTCAGTGTCTGTCCATCCATCTGCAGTCCGCTCAGTAAACACAGCCGCCGCTTAAACACACACTCTTAAAAAACTTTTAAAATACATTAAGTACTTCTGGTCCCTGAGGAATACACACACACACACACACATACATACACACACACACACACACACACACACACACACACACACACACATACATTCTCAATCACACACTCACTCTCTGCCACTCAACTCTCACCTGTCAGTCCTTCGCTGGTACCTGTTTATGATTTAAGCATTAAAGCTGTGTGTGTGTGTGTGTGTGTGTGCGTGTGTGTGTGTGTGTGTGTGTTTGAACTAACAATGCACACACAAATACACACGCACAAGAGGTCAAGGTCACAACAGGCCTCGGTTCGAATGGATGACACATTGGTCTTTAATCGGCCTCTGAGTCATACTGTGAGCTTTGTGTGTGTGTGTGTGTGTGTGTGTGTGTGTGTGTGTGTGTGTGTGTGTGTGTGTGTGTGTGTGTGTGTGTGTGTGTGTGTGTGAGTGTGCTGTAGGGGACTCGGCGTGTTGACAGAGCTCCTCCGTTTGCTGCTGTCAGACCACGAAAGATTTGTCACCCCATAGGGACTCTGAGAGTGTGTACCTGTGTGTGTGTGTGTGTGTGTGGGGAGGCTGGAAATAGACTCAGTGGTAATGAGAGGTTGAGGGGATTGATCAGGGCTATGGAAAAACTCACACACACACACACACACACACACACACACACACACACACACACACACACACACACACAAACATCTGTGCCTTCATAAACAGCCGTACATAGAATATATTTTACAGTGTACAAACATACACACACACACACACACACAGATTGTAGACAGGAATAGGTTCAGAGGGTCAGTTGATGAGCCTCGGGGGAGTGTGTGTGTGTGTGTGTGTGTGTGTGTGTGTGTGTGTGTGTGTGTGTGTGTTATTTTAAATGGGATTAATGGCATTAAGTCTGCAGTAATCGGGGTCACGTCCACAACATTAAACAAACAGGTGCACTGATGAGCTATTTTCAGAAAACACAACACACTCTCCAATACGGTGCCATGACTACGTACTGAGAGGGACGGGTACATCTGGTCGGTTATTATTTATGATGACGTCGTAATCGCCAACACAAAACCTGCAGGTAATAAAGGTCAAGCTATCAGAACAAAGAACTTTCATTGTGTCTTGGTTCTGTCGCCCCCTGTGGACTACAGTGGTAGTGTCTCTGAGACTGGTTCAGGACCTGTGAACCCGTTTCAGCTTCCCAGTGGGGCGATGGTGTGTTCTGTATCTTTAAGTGAACACCTGAGGGGTTTGAAAGCCTCTTCAGCCCGACCTTTGACCTTTCCTCTGACCACTCAGGTGAGGTCATTCCAGGTGAATGCAGTTCAAAGTGTCACGAGAGTGTCAGGAATGTCACGCACAAGAATAAAGCCACAGAAGAAGACACAGGGAGGAAAAGCTCGAGAGGAGGAGGAGGAGGAAGAGGAGGAGGAGGAAGAGGAAGAAAAAGAAGAAGAGGAGGAAGAGGAGGGTTGATGGTTGATGTTTCTTCACTGTGCCACTCCAACTCCTCCTACATATATTTAGCCATTTATTCATTCATTCACTTCCTCATTTCATTATTAAACTCATTTTGTTCTTCAAAATATTATAATATCTGTTATAGCAGCGTTCATGCTCGAGGTCTTTTTTACTTCGTTCTCATTCAAATTGTTTCGTTAATGAGCTGGTTTCACATGAACACCACGGACCAAAGTGGGTCGTTCATATTTAATCTTTATTTAAGTAAATGAATGAATCTGTTTCCAGGATAACTGAAATGCTCGCTTTGTGCTTCAGCTCATACACTTTGTATTTATTTATAGAAATAACACTTTGTAATCAGATTGTTCCAACAAAATATACATCTTTTGTTTTCTTTAACGTTCTATTGGTTTGATTCAATAACCCTGGAATGACAAAGCAAAGGCTTTGAAAAATGATTTTTTTATGTCTCTGGAACTCTGTCAAAATATGAACTAAATTGCAGTGATTGACACGTGAGTGTGATCTGTGACGCTTCTGTGAGGCTGCATCGATCCTCACAACCTCAGTTAGAGGCACAACACACGACAAACACGACAAACACGACGGACAAAGCTTCATGTAGTGGTGGTAATATATTACATGAAGCCTTGTCCGTCTATAGACCACCACTATGGTGGTCTATAGACGGACAAAGCTTCATGTAGTGGTGGTAATATATTACATGAAGCTTTGTCCGTCTATAGACCACCACTATAGTGGTCTATAGACGGACAAAGCTTCATGTAGTGGTGGTAATATATTACATGAAGCTTTGTCCGTCTATAGACCACCACTATAGTGGTCTATAGACGGACAAAGCTTCATGTAGTGGTGGTAATATATTACATGAAGCCTTGTCCGTCTATAGACCACCACTATGGTGGTCTATAGACGGACAAAGCTTCATGTAGTGGTGGTAATATATTACATGAAGCTTTGTCCGTCTATAGACCACCACTATAGTGGTCTATAGACGGACAAAGCTTCATGTAGTGGTGGTAATATATTACATGAAGCCTTGTCCGTCTATAGACCACCACTATAGTGGTCTATAGACGGACAAAGCTTCATGTAGTGGTGGTAATATATTACATGAAGCCTTGTCCGTCTATAGACCACCACCATAGTGGTGGTCTATAGACGGACAAAGCTTCATGTAGTGGTGGTAATATATTACATGAAGCCTTGTCCGTCTATAGACCACCACTATAGTGGTCTATAGACGGACAAAGCTTCATGTAGTGGTGGTAATATATTACATGAAGCCTTGAAAGCTTCATGTAGTGGTGGTAATATATTACATGAAGCTTTGTCCGTCTATAGACCACCACTATGGTGGTCTATAGACGGACAAAGCTTCATGTAGTGGTGGTAATATATTACATGAAGCTTTGTCCGTCTATAGACCATGGTGGTCTATAGACGGACAAAGCTTCATGTAGTGGTGGTAATATATTACATGAAGCTTTGTCCGTCTATAGACCACCACTATAGTGGTCTATAGACGGACAAAGCTTCTTGTGTGGGTTTCTTTAACCCACACATGTCTAGTACCTGAAGATGTTTCTTTAACCCACACATGTCTAGTACCTGAAGATGTTTCTTTAACCCACACATGTCTAGTACCTGAAGATGTTTCTTTAACCCACACATGTCTAGTACCTGAAGATGTTTCTTTAAGCCACACATGTCTAGTACCTGAAGATGTTTCTTTAACCCACACATGTCTAGTACCTGAAGATGTTTCTTTAAGCCACACATGTCTAGTACCTGAAGATGTTTCTTTAACCCACACATGTCTAGTACCTGAAGATGTTTCTTTAACCCACACATGTCTAGTACCTGAAGATGTTTCTTTAAGCCACACATGTCTAGTACCTGAAGATGTTTCTTTAACCCACACATGTCTAGTACCTGAAGATGTTTCTTTAAGCCACCGCAGAACTATTTACGGCGCCGTAAAGAGCATTTTCTAGAAGAAATGAAATCGAACGGTTTTCTGAGCGTCACCGTGACATAAAGAGCCATTGACGAGAATATGAAATGTTTCCAATCAGCAGATCTTTGATTCAGAGCCACACAGGTTCATTACTGTGTTTCACCAGGTGCTGTTTTTATATGAAACGTATCAGGTGGATTTGACTGGTAACCCGACTTTACAAGAGCTTCCTCTGGACCCAGCCCAGTGTGGCTCTGCAGGAAGGAATGCAGCCCGACCACTCACCCAGTGCAGCTAAACAAATACATCAAAATGCTGTGGTCCTTGGTTTTTTGGGGACGGGGATGATGGTGGAGGCCTTGAAGCAGGTGTGGAGGCCCCTGAAACGTGGTACGTGGCTCCAGGGAGCCACGTACCACGTTTTGCCATCTGTCGCGCCTCTAAACGCATCGATTCTGTTACTTCAACTGGACTTCCTGGGTAATATTTCCTGTCTCACTGGTCGCTGAAGCACCTGGGAAGCAGTCATTTGGAAACTGTTGGGAAGAAACGGGCAGGCTCTTCCAAAAAGTGCTCGGTAGGTGATTGGACGAACCATCTGAACCATACCGTCGGTAGACAAGTGGAAACATCTTTGCCATCGAGAGAAGCCTTCAGTGCCATTCTTTTTGCTTCCATCGCCGTCACCTC
>JAVDOI010000210.1:178379-193379 GCA_032191485.1 Leptoclinus maculatus
TAGAGGACTTTCTGACAAGATCATCAATTACTCTCCTCCTCCCTCCCTCCCTCCCTCCCTCCCTCCCTCCCTCCCTCCCTCCCTCCCTCACTCCCTCCCTCCCTCCCTCCCTCCCTCACTCCTCCCTTCCTTCCACTCCCCTTTTCTCTGGGTTTCATTCAGTCATTTCTGTCTAATTATGTTGTACATGTGCAAACATTATTTATAGAAGCGGAGTGTTTTAGTCTCGTAGTGTTTTTAAATGTTGCTGTTCCGTCTTCCATTCACGCAGTTTTACCAAAAAACACGAGAGCCCGACTGATATTTCAGGCCAAATTCTATATTTTAAATCATTTAATTACATTATTTTTGGCTCATTTATGCTTGTATTATTATATACATTATTATATATATATATTGTTAATTATATACACATTTTGAGATGTGTTCTGCATATCCATGAGTTCATAATATCCTGTTCTGATTATCAGTGCGAGTGATGGAAGCTACACTAACTCAACCGAGGGGTGAAGACGTGTGTCACTTCTCATGTCCAGATGTTGTTATCGTGGCTGAAGCTATGAAGCTAGTTCGCGATCTAGAAAGATTCAATGAATACTATTAATAATACAACTAAACCTCCTGTCTTTGAGGAGAAGACGTGTGTGTGTGTGTGTGTGTGTGTGTGTGTGTGTGTGTGTGTGTGTGTGTGTGTGTGTGTGTGTGTGTGTGAGAGAGAACAGAGGTCTATAAAACTTTAAAGGCCTGTTTAAAAGTCATTATGGTGATTACAGTAATTTTGTACAAAGTTCAGTGGAACAGAACTCAATCAATTAATTAAGTGTGTGTGTGTGTGTGTGTGTGTGTGGGGGGGGGGGGGGTGTGTCTGTGTAAGAGAGAGAGTGAGAGTGTTTGTGTTTATGTTTCCTTGTCATGCGGTCGCTCCTCTCTCCTTTGGTCTGCTGCCAAAATTCACACACACACACACACACACACACACACACACACACACACACACACACACACACACACACACACACACACACACACGCTGCAGTAAACAGTCGTTTGTTAGCCGTCTCAGATGTTGCTTTTTCACTCACCCGTAAACATACACACTTGTTTACGTTTCCAACATCACCAGCGGCAACTGTTTCCTTCCAGGACCACAGACACACACACACACACACACACACACACACACACACGCACCTACACACACACACACACACACACGCACACACACACACACACACCTACACACACACACACACACACACACACACGCACCTACACACACACACACACACACACCTACACACACACACACACACTGGTATACCACACAACAAGCCCAGCTTCATTGGTACAGTGTGTGTGTGTGTTTATGAGAGTTTTCTGGATATGAAAACCTTACAACACACACACACACACACACACACACACACACACACAAACACACACACATTATCACTCTTTGTTTTATTTATTTATTTAGTTTTAGTGTTATGTATTCATTTATTATTTATGTTTATTTATGTTTTTTGTGTTAAATAAATAAATAAACTAAAGTCACCGTGAATTATTAATCAGCTGCGTTGTAGTTCCTTGAACATCTGGAGGAGGTTCCTTCAATAGAAAGGCTGTAAAGTCTTCATACACATGTGTCTCTCTATAGAACCCGTTATCTAAAGGTAGACCGGCACAGCTTCCTCTCATCTTCTCCTTTCATGGTGTGAGACGTTAAAGGGACAGTTCACCCCAAAATCAAAAGTCCGTGTTTGTCCTCTCACCTCTGGTGTAGTGCATCAGACTGGACTGTGTTGGTGTAGTGCATCAGACTGGACTGTGTTGGTGTAGTGCATCAGACTGGACTGTGTTGGTGTAGTGCATCAGACTGGACTGTGTTGGTGTAGTGCATCAGTCTGGACTGTGTTGGTGTCGTGCATCAGACTGGACTGTGTTGGTGTAGTGCATCAGTCTGGACTGTGTTGGTGTAGTGCATCAGTCTGGACTGTGTTGGTGTAGTGCATCAGACTGGACTGTGTTGGTGTCGTGCATCAGACTGGACTGTGTTGGTGTAGTGCATCAGTCTGGACTGTGTTGGTGTCGTGCATCAGACTGGACTGTGTTGGTGTAGTGCATCAGACTGGACTGTGTTGGTGTAGTGCATCAGACTGGACTGTGTTGGTGTAGTGCATCAGTCTGGACTGTGTTGGTGTAGTGCATCAGACTGGACTGTGTTGGTGTCGTGCATCAGTCTGGACTGTGTTGGTGTAGTGCATCAGACTGGACTGTGTTGGTGTAGTGCATCAGACTGGACTGTGTTGGTGTCGTGCATCAGACTGGACTGTGTTGGTGTCGTGCATCAGACTGGACTGTGTTGGTGTCGTGCATCAGACTGGACTGTGTTGGTGTCGTGCATCAGACTGGACTGTGTTGGTGTAGTGCATCAGTCTGGACTGTGTTGGTGTCGTGCATCAGACTGGACTGTGTTGGTGTAGTGCATCAGACTGGACTGTGTTGGTGTAGTGCATCAGACTGGACTGTGTTGGTGTAGTGCATCAGACTGGACTGTGTTGGTGTAGTGCATCAGTCTGGACTGTGTTGGTGTCGTGCATCAGACTGGACTGTGTTGGTGTCGTGCATCAGACTGGACTGTGTTGGTGTAGTGCATCAGTCTGGACTGTGTTGGTGTAGTGCATCAGTCTGGACTGTGTTGGTGTAGTGCATCAGACTGGACTGTGTTGGTGTAGTGCATCAGACTGGACTGTGTTGGTGTAGTGCATCAGACTGGACTGTGTTGGTGTCGTGCATCAGTCTGGACTGTGTTGGTGTAGTGCATCAGACTGGACTGTGTTGGTGTAGTGCATCAGACTGGACTGTGTTGGTGTCGTGCATCAGTCTGGACTGTGTTGGTGTAGTGCATCAGTCTGGACTGTGTTGGTGTAGTGCATCAGACTGGACTGTGTTGGTGTAGTGCATCAGACTGGACTGTGTTGGTGTAGTGCATCAGACTGGACTGTGTTGGTGTAGTGCATCAGACTGGACTGTGTTGGTGTAGTGCATCAGACTGGACTGTGTTGGTGTAGTGCATCAGTCTGGACTGTGTTGGTGTCGTGCATCAGACTGGACTGTGTTGGTGTAGTGCATCAGACTGGACTGTGTTGGTGTCGTGCATCAGTCTGGACTGTGTTGGTGTCGTGCATCAGTCTGGACTGTGTTGGTGTCGTGCATCAGACTGGACTGTGTTGGTGTAGTGCATCAGACTGGACTGTGTTGGTGTCGTGCATCAGACTGGACTCAGCAGGTATCTGCCTTCTCTCAGGGATCGTGGGACCAGATGACGCTCGGCTTGCTTGTTAGCAAAGCAAATCATGAACTTGTTCCTGAAGATCGTCCACAGAGCTTATTGTTTCATGTCGGAACTATTTTCTTTCCACCGTAGTTCTGCTGCTTTCTATACATTTCTATTTGAGTAAATTAAATTCCAACACCGCATGAAGCAGCAGTATTTTGGGAGAATGTCGCTATTCATATGTTGGCTACCACAAGTTTGTATTTCTTAATTATTATTATATATTATTAATAATTTTTTGTATATTTCTTCTATTAAATTAAAATTCCTTTCCTTGAATATTCCTTTTAGCGTTCTCCAAACAGCTGCTGCAGCTGCAGAGGAGTAAGGATGTTAAAGTCATCGCGCTCGTGGTGCATGTTGACCATTTAAAACAACACGTGCACTTTAAAGCGTGCACGTCAGACACTTTCAGTGCATTAGGGCCTCCAGTGTTTTTGGTAATAGGTCATTAATAATCCAGGTTACATGAACATTTTCTCCATATATCTCTACCTCTCCATCACCTGGCCCTCTAGCTCGCCCTGATGACATCATTCAGACCAACACACACACACACACACACACACAGACTGTATATACACACTTTATCTCTCTAAATATGTCACTCTGCTGCAGTGGACATCTCTTTTGGCAACACTTCCATCCTCCTCTTCTGCTCTTCTTCTTCTTCTTCTTCTTCTTTTTCTGTTGTCCACTTCCTGTTCTAATGCATTTAATCCTGCTATAGTTTCTGATGTGCAAAGTCCAATTGAAAGCAAGCAGACACACACACACACACACACATCCTCCTATCCACACGTCGCTGTAGTGTGTGTGTGTGTGTGTGTGTGTGTGTGTTGCAGTTATTTTCACAGTGTTCCGCTGGTAGCTGTGGTTTGAGGCCTGCATCTATTTTAGACCTAAAGAGAGGGGAGAAGATGGGCTGTGCACACATGTATTTATGTGTGTGTGTGTGTGTGTGTGTGTGTGTGTGTGTGTGAGTTCAGAGGACACGGAGCAAAGGAAAATACATGTAGTATGTGTAAGTGTAGGTCATGTCTGTGTGTAATCCTGAGCAGCTGTCTTTGTTCTGTCTCTGTGGTGTTTCCTAATTGAAGAGTTCTCCTCCAGAATGCTATATATAAAACGGCAGAGCTCTATTTTGGAAAGAATCAATCACTACCTGACGTTTCATCCTTCAATACATCTTCGATGTTGAAGGGACAGTTCTGTACAAACACAAGTTCACTGAGCAGAGATCTCCTTCTCCTCATCAGTCTGATTCATACACACCCGTTTTTAAAGGAATCACACTGCGAGTGTGTGCAAATCTGTGGGTCCAGCGTGCTGCACGTGTGCGCACAGAGATGTGTGTGTCGAGGGGGGATTGAAATAGCGTAAAGCCCACAGACCAAATTGCCGGTAACCGCTGCAGCACAGTGTCACCCCCGTCTTCAGACCGCAGCCCAGAATAAAGCAGGAATGCGCTGGTGCCTCCGCACTGCCGACCGAGACGGCGCACGTCTATTGGAAGCAGCTTCACCTCCTCGACCGAGCTGTCCGGAACGGTTCCAGAACTGGTTCCCGAAGCGCCCCCCTAAACCGTCACAGACAAGGCAACAAGCGGTCCCACGCGCTGTCCCGAAATGGCTCGGACTTTCTTCGGGCTGTCCTCAAATTTGTCGCGGACCGACCCAAACCATCTGCTCCTGCACACAAGTTGTCCCTCAAATGTCTCCAACTGTTACACACGGTTTCCAGCTGTCCCACACTGTATTTGAACTACATCAAAACTGCACCGAGCGGTTCAAACGATCTCTAAATGCTTTGGGTTCCTTTGGGGGTCTACTTTCAAAATGTCCCTCTTTCAAACACTCTCCAAACATCTGAAGCTCTAAACCCTCCTGCCCCCCCCCCGTCCATCTCTCCAAATGCCCCGAACTGTACCGACGGCGAACTAAAACCCACTTCACACGGCACCACTAAAGCCCTGATGTTCTGCTCGGCAAGTCCCCACGAACGGCTCCACATCAAAAAGGCAGGTTGGTGTTCGCTTCGTGTTCGCTTCGTGTTCGCTTCGTGTTCGCTTCGTGTTCGCTTCGTGTTCGCTTCGTGTTCGCTTCGTGTTCGCTTCGTGTTCGCTTCGTGTTCGCTTCGTGTTCGCTTCGTGTTCGCTTCGTGTTCGCTTCGTGTTCGCTTCGTGTTCGCTTCGTGTTCGCTTCGTGTTCGCTTCGTGTTCGCTTCGTGTTCGCTTCGTGTTCGCTTCGTGTTCGCTTCGTGTTCGCTTCGTGTTCGCAAAATGGCGCTTGAGCGCTACTTGTAAACACGAGGCGGCAAACCTCCTGTTCTGAAGAGACGAACCTGACGCGCGCTGCTGGAACGCACACAAAATGAGGAGAAAGGTTTTGTAGGATGTCAGAGGAGCCGTTGTAGAAGGATACGTCGGGTCAACGCAGTGCAGACAGTCCTCCGGTTGTGTAGATAAAAGGATCCTGCTGTTGGATGGATGGTTGGATGGTCGTGTTGAAGATGACGTTGCGTCGGTCAGAAGGTTCGTGCTTCATTGACCGGTTACTATCATCACCTGGTGAGTCCAGTCGAGCTGAGCTGAGGCATTCGCCGCTCTGCTGAGTTCTACTTTAAATATGTCAACTGTGACCACCACTGCTGTTACAAGCACGACATATAATTACATTATCATCCTCCGCTCTGCTGCTTTTCTTGGGTGTTGAAGTGTTTTTTTTGTGTATTGAGCTCAACCTCAAGGTCGTCTAAAACTGATAACCCGACCAGTGCGACAAATATAGACCCGACCACGACGGACAGAGGAACACGGATACACACCACAACTCTGACCGGGCGCTACTACACCTACTATTTACAGAGAGGGAGAGAGAGGGGGAGAGAGGGAGAGAGAGGGGGAGAGAGGGGGAGAGGGAGGAATGTGTGAGAGAGGTCAGCGGTAAGAGACGGCCTGTGTGTGATGTGATTTTGTTTCAGAGTAAGTTGCTCCAGAGGTGGGCTATTTCCTTACCTGATGTTGATGTAAGACTGAGGTTAAAACATTCTCTTTCTCTCTCTCACACACACACACACACACACACACACACACGCACACACACACACACACACACACACACACACACACATTCCCCGTGAAATTGTAAGACAGCGTAAAAAAAAAAGAGACTTGCCTTAGAAAAACACCTGCCCAATTAAGAGCGAGGCATATCCCATTTCAAACAACTGTGAGTGAGCGTGTGTGTGTGTGTGTGTGTGTGTGTGTGTGTGTGTGTGTGTGTGTGAGTGTGAGTCAAGCCACAGACTGTGCTCTCACCAAAGAGAACAAGATTGGCTTTAGAAAAGGCCAGGATAAATATTAGAGAGGGCTTAGGGTAATCTTCACACACACACACACACACACACACACACACACACACACACACACACACACACACACACACAGACGTAGACGCAGTGGGGGAGATGGAGACACACACACATTCTCAGACACCTTAAGGTAGACTTGATGGCAGACACACATACACGCATGCACGCCGTGTCCCGTGCACACCGTGTGTCCCGTGCACGCCGTGTGTCCCGTGCACGCCGTGTGTCCCGTGCACGCCGTGTGTCCCGTGCACGCCGTGTGTCCCGTGCACGCCGTGTGTCCCGTGCACGCCGTGTGTCCCGTGCACGCACGGACGCATACACAACTCAGAGGAGCGACGTGTGACGTGCATGTTGAGTGAAAGTACCGTGAAACTGGACGAAAATCCCGGGGGAGGAGAGGACATTGGGAGAAAAGGGGAGGGATGGAAGGAGGAGGAGGGAAGGAAGGAAAGATGGATAGAAGAAAGATGTGGAGGAGGCGAGGTAGGTGAGGAGGAGACAGGGAAGGAGAGAAGACAGGAAACGGGGAAAAAGGGTGGTGAGAAGATGACACGCAGAGGGGAGGGAGGAGAGGGGGGAGGGGATGAGGAAGAGGAGACGGGGAGAGGAATGAGGAAAGGGGGATGAGGAGGAGACATAGAGGTGGGGACGGAGGAGAGACAAGGCGTCCAATTCATCGGCCTCAGGAGCTCCCTAAATCCAGACTGATCCCGGGGATTCTAGCAGGGATTTCGTCACACACACACACACACACACACACACACACACACTCACACTTGCAGACCACATGTTCAACACTATTATTCGACGCTGCATTGCTTGTGTCTAACTCTGTTTTAATGTTCCGTTAACTTATTGCTGTTTCACTTTCTCATATTCTCTCAAAGCTGTGATGAATTCACACTTCCATGATAATCTTCTCTAATTATGTGCAAACAGAAGATATTAATGTTCATGCACGGTGCCGACATGATATGTGCAGGAGGTCCATCAGTGACCCACCATTTCAATACAACTCTACTGTCCATCAGAAGAAGTCTTTGATTCCAGTCAACATGAGACCACAACATGAAAGACAACGTAGGAGTGTTATTGATCTGTAACTCACGGGGAGCGATCGCTACGGAGAAAATCAATCTGATGAAAGTGGTAGTGAGCAAACTGGAATCAGAGTCTTATGGTTTCATGTCTCTGCCCACCAGTCCAGCTGTTTACATCCACGTCTGTCGGACATTTGTGCGATATTGACCAGCACCAGTGAAATGTGGTAATACTTTAACCCGAAGTCTGTCTGGATGTAGAATAAAGTGCATGTGATGTGACTCGGACAGACTCGGACAGTAGGACGGTGACTAATGTCTGATGCTTCTAGACGCACATAGTAAACAATGGCTGCCGGTGTCGTGCTCCATCACATGTGCTCTGCCCTCGAGTAGGAACACGTTGACACATAAATGTAAGGGCGGATGTACAGGACTGAGTCCGCGAAGGCTTCGTTAGATATCTGCGTACTGGTGGGTACACACAAAACTACTAGCACTGCACACCAAGGTAGTTTAATATTCAAAACCTCTGTCAACATGGTCCCAAACCAGTCAATGAACTCCTCCTTTAGTGAAGGCAGAGCAGCTCTGAATGTAAATGTGTGAAGCATTTGCCCAGAATATCGAGGTACTTCTTCAAAATGTTGCTCATATACAGTTTGGCTGATTTACGTGCCTCTCTTCCTGTCACTCAGGAGGCGTGGAGCCCATTGCAGAGGTGGCTGGTGACGGGGACGAGCCGGAGCTTCCACAGGAGGCGACCAAGTTCATCAAGAAGAAACAGCCGTCTAAGAAAGTGAAGAAAGGTAGGAGCCTCGTCTTTTGTCATTCCATCTCCTCCCCTTCTTTGTGTCTTTACTCGGGGCTGAACATTCTCCGGCTCCAGCTCACCTGTGGCTCCGCTTCACCTTGTCACAATGTCGAAATGCGTCGCCTCCCAGCAGCACATCCGCCAGCATTGCTCCCCAGCTTTGTCACTGAACCCCGAGCAGAGCTCTGACACTAATATCTGCTCACTGTCTGTCACACTATCTCTAATCCTCCTCTCGCTGCAGAGTGCTCTCTCTCATCTGTTGTGTGTACATACCGTCGTGACTGCTTGTTGGCTCGCGGTCCACAGAATCAGCGTGGTTGTGAATTCTAGTTTCCAAAACATGAAATCAAAGGATAATTGCAGGTGCAGCGTGGATGTTCAGTTGTTCATTCCACCCTCCCTTCCTGCTCTGTGTTTGGCTGCTATAAGTCTTAACAAACGGTACCAACCGCTAGCATCAGGCAAAACGTGTTCAAGCCTGTGGAAACAAAGGTACAAACTCAAACACAGTGCCGATGGACTGTCAGGTGGGGTTGTGACTCTTATTGTTTGAAAGGGAGACAACATGGAGCCTTGCTTCCAGCTCCTTTCCCGACCATCACTATCATCCTGGTCATGGCGTTTCGCCGGTTACACCTACAGTCTATGCTCGTATCTCTGAGTTACACTCGTTGTCTTTCTGATTCTTCACAGTTCATTTTGTTAGTACGCCCTCTGGTGTTTTTCGGAGAATGATGCAACAAACGGCGCTTAGAGTATAAACGCCTCGGAGGCTCCCGCTACGGCGCCCAAGCGCGAGTACAAACAACAGCTTTTTACTTCTTACGGTTGTGTGTTGTCACTTGTTCTAAAGGCGGAGCTGCAGCAGGTTCAAATGTTTGGTGACTTCGGGATTACATTTCTGCTTTTTGCTGATGATGTCGTCGTCTCTTCATCAGACTTTGACTTCCCGTTCACACTGCGGCAGTTTGAAGTGTGAAGGACTTTGGATGAAACTCAGCACCTCCCGGTCTGAGGGCCAACCCTCCCATGAAGTCAGACTCTGAAACCTTGAGGAGCTCAGACATCTGGTGGGATCTCATTCTATATCCACTCATTTTGTACTGGACGTTGATGTGGTTTGGGCGTCTGGTCAAGATGCCCTCCGGGCTCTTTCCTGTCGAGGAATGCTTGGCGTGCCCAACTGAGAGGATGCCCATAAACCCTGGACAGATTACAGAGATTACCCCAGGAGGAGATGAAGGATGTGGCTAGAGTAGAAGACATATTGGCTGCCTTGTTTTGCTTGCTCCCACTTTATTACGACCAGATACGCAAAGGCAAGATGGACGTTTACTTACAATTGACCCTTGGCTAAGTCCCGCCCCCATGGAGCCCACACTGTCACTAACTGCACATTAACATACATTCTGTATACCGTAGCTAACATATCATAGAAGTGCTAACGCTAGTTAATGATGTGCTAACGTACTCTGCTAACGTTAGCTCCACGGAGCTGGATGATGCTACGCTTTGATTGGCCATTCTGCGTTCGAGGGGCGGGACTTAACAAAGGATCAAATAGTCTGTATTTTCTTTCTAAAGACGTACGGCAGGTCTGTAATAACCACAAGTGGAGGTTTCACTTTTTTGTTCCTATGCATGATGTACATTGATCGTAATGCCCTTTAAGACACGTGACTCATTTGTTATCGCAGTGAAGAACATCCTTTTTATTATCACAGTGTTGTTTCTAAAGACAAACTCTTCCGCCGGTCTTCCTGGTCCGGGGTCACTCGCCTACTGTTGCCAAGACACTCACTGTGTTCACTGATGAGGGGAGTTGGACCGCACTCTCATCCTCTACTCAGGTCTGCTCTTGTTCTCACTCTCCCTCTGACTGTCAGTCTGATAGAGACGTTTGAGTTATCAGGTGGTTCAGTAGAACCGTCTGATTCTATTTATCTTCTGTAATCAACCTCATCAGGTAGGTCGACACGTCTTAATCTCTCTCTCTCTTCTTCCATCCTGCCATGTTTTACTTTTGTTATCCCGTTTACTTACTGTCTGACAATCACACACATGCTGTCTGGCTCTTGTCTCACACACACACACACACACACACACACACACACACACACACACACACACACACACACACACACAGTCTCCTGCCAGAAAGGGGCTTCTGGTTTGCATTGAGGACAAATCCGTGTTTTATAACAGTTTGTCTTTCCTAAACCGGAGCAGATAGACTCGCTTTGATGGGCTCTACTTTCTTTCCTACTCTAGTGTGTGTGTGTGTGTGTGTGTGTGTGTGTGTGTGTGTGTGTGTGTGTGTGTGTGTGTGCGTATGCGTGTGTGTGTATCCACTTGTGGTTAATCTTCTCAGGCGTCGCCACTAATGAGAAAGAGAGGTGAGGGAGACACAAGGAGTGCGACACAGGATCAATAGACACACACACACACACACACACACACACACACACACACACACACACAGAGGAATATCAATAGTACAGCATTTTAACAAGTTTCTGTAACAGGAGATTGATGCTTGTACACAAATCTGAGTGAAATGAATCAAACTACTTATTGATTTATTATTTTAATATGTTTAATTTAATTGATTTCGATGCATTTTACTATAAATTGTCAACATCAATGATTCATTGAGAGTCATTGCAAGTTGAAAGATCACAGATCTCAGTTGTGTCTTTTTTTATCAGCAATAAAATAAAGTATTGTGTGTACAATGATAGGAAACAGAAAAGCAAGTACATCCTCACATTTGTGAAGCTGCAACCAGGAACTGTTTATTTTCTGGCCTTGATAAATGACTAAAGCAAATAATTAGTTCCACTTGTTTAGGGCGTTTCACTCCTTCCAGACTTTCATTATCAGTGCAGTAAATCCACCGTCCTCCTGTTTATTCAATGCCAGAGAGAAACCCAGCAGATGTTCCTCCACATCCAGACTCTGAGTGTCATCAATACAACAATAATTCACTGCAGTGGAATGTTTGCATGTTTCAGTGATCACAAGTGTTAATGATTCACGCTTCAACCGAGCCAGCTATTATCGTCCTGTTTGAAATGTTCCAGATGAAACATGTTGATGGTGAACCCAAACACGGGAGGATCGAGTACAGATCACGTACGAGTACCGCGCACGAGTACCGCGCACGAGTACCGCGCACAAGTACCGCGCACAAGTACCGCGCACAAGTACCTCGAACAAGTACCGCGCACAAGTACCGCGAACAAGTACCGCGCACAAGTACCGCGCACAAGTACCGCGAACAAGTACCGCGCACAAGTACCGCGAACAAGTACCGCGCACAAGTACCGCGAACAAGTACCGCGCACAAGTACCGCGCACAAGTACCGCGCACAAGTACCGCGAACAAGTACCGCGAACAAGTACCGCGCACAAGTACCGCGAACAAGTACCGCGAACAAGTACCGCGCACAAGTACCGCGAACAAGTACCGCGCACAAGTACCGCGCACAAGTACCGCGCACAAGTACCGCGAACAAGTACCGCGCACAAGTACCGCGCACAAGTACCGCGCACAAGTACCACGCACAAGTACCACGAACAAGTACCACGCACAAGTACCACGCACAAGTACCACGAACAAGTACCACGAACAAGTACCACGCACAAGTACCACGCACAAGTACCACGAACAAGTACCACGCACAAGTACCACGCACAAGTACCACGCACAAGTACCACGAACAAGTACCACGCACAAGTACCACGCACAAGTACCACGCACAAGTACCACGCACAAGTACCACGAACAAGTACCACGCACAAGTACCACGCACAAGTACCACGCACAAGTACCACGCACAAGTACCACGAACAAGTACCACGCACAAGTACCACGCACAAGTACCACCTGTTTCTCAGATTTCAAATCTGCAGACGGCAAAGTGAACTGATAAGAATGTTTCAGTATCGATGCTGCATCCATCTGTGAAACATCCGTTTCAGATTCTGCACATGTTGCATTTGTATCAGCATTAAGCTCCAAACCAAATATACAGTTAACTCTGTTTAACAAAACTGCTTCAGCTGGTCACTTGTATTCACATAACTTCATCTGTTATGTGACACCGTATGCTTGGTTTATTGTGCGTCTATGAAATAATCCCGGGCTAAATGTCAGAAAGGAGTGTTTCACTTCTGTGTCTCCCTCTCTTAACTTTCAGTTCCTCCCAAACAGACATGATTGAAAAAAAGCAAAATGAAAATGATCCCTAATTAGGAATGTTTGTCCTGGAAACCTCCAGAGAAAGACTGTTGACTGTTGACTGTGGGGGGGGGGGGGATTTAGTGATGAGGGGGAGGAGCGTGGGGGTTGGCATCATGTCCAGACTGGTCCTGTCGCCACCACTCCTCCTCCTCCTCCTCCTCCTCCTCCTCAGATCAAGAGAGAAAACAAGAAACAGCGGTAACTTGTAAAGATATTCATAATAATGAAGTGTTTGTTCATTAGACTACGTCAGTGAAGTGTAACTTCCACCCTGCAGCCTGTTGGCAGTGTAGGACATGAATCATAATAATCTGTTTTATTGTCCACCACACTGTACATCTTTCTTTGTCCGCCATCATGAATAAGTCATTTAGAAATGAATGTTTTATTTTTCACATTTGATTCACCTTAGGTCGAGTCTTCACGGGGCTGGTGGTTCGACTCCTGTCTCCTCTTTCTAGCATTGTCAAGTGTTCTTGAGCAAGACACTAAACCACAAACTGCTCCCGGTCCAGCTCGGTATCACCAAATGATCTAACCGATACATTTCTTGAGTCATTCTCTGCGTCATCACTATTCGTGTTTTTCCACGTGTCACGAAGCAATATCCGGCGCTCAGAGGAAGAGCTCTGGAAGTCATGTGACGTAGGAGAAAGGTGGAGAGAAGGTCTGCATACTGAGGAGGTCGGGCTGGTTGGATTGTTCAAACAAACTCAGGACTTTCACCCTGGAAACCTCTGTTCGTGTCCCTTAGTGAAACCAAGTCAACGCTGACTCACTGTACTTACGTTTAATACTTCATTTACGTAACTTAATTCATGTAACAAACATACTTATTTCAACCTGAACATGATCTTTTTAGCATTTGCTAAAAACCACCGATGCGTCGGTGGTGCGCTGTTTGAATCCGGCCAGAGACGTACAGTATTTCTGTCTCATGGTGGCAAGATGCCAAAGACAGGAACAAGCCTCTGGGTGTGCTGAGCAGCTCACCACTCCAATCAAACCAGGGAACAAGGTGGTAGGGAACAAATCAAAGACAAAGACACACGCATACACCTTCCGCCTACCTGTCTGTGACTTTAAAGTCATTAGGCGTCATGCCAAACCACCACACAACACACACACACACACACACACACACACACACACACACACACACACACGGCTTTCTGTCAGAGCGCATGGCAGCCGGAAAGTACATTTGGTCGACTTGAAAGGCATCAAAAGGCGTCTGAGAGTGGGACAAAGAGAGAGATATGAGTGGAGCTCTCTCTCTCCGTCTCTCTCTCTCTCTCTCTCTCTCTCTCTCTCTCTCTCTCTCTCTCTCTCTCTCTTCAGCTTGAAAAGGAGGGATAAAAGAGAGATGAAAGAGAGAGTGTCTTCCTTCTCCTCTTTCCTGGCGCTGCAACCGTTTTTGTTGTTCTGCTCCTCCCCTACAGCCCACCTGGGATCACACACACCATCCACACACACACACACACACACACACACACACCATCCACACACACACACACACACACACACACACACACACACACACATATGAAGCCTAACCTTTCCTTGCTCTCTTCCCTCCACCTTCATCAGAGAAGAGAAGTCATCAGATCCAGGGTCAGTCTGCGGTCAATAGTCTCATTGACCCACTTTATGTACCAACTCAGCAATTACATCAATTAACCAGCTCCTCTTTTATATCCAGCTGCACCTCGTGCATGTTGGCATCAAACTGTGACTGTTGCACCGTGCACATATTAGTCTTTACCATGCATTAGTAATGCACTTTGAGTATTAGCACGAGCTTTAGCTTTATCCATCAGGTGATGGTTCTAAATAAAAGCTGACTACATTTTTAACCATCCAAAATAAGGTAGATAAAGAGATAAAGAGAGGTATGTTTGAGGTTTGAAACAGGCGGCAACCTCCGGTTCTGTAGAGTAAAGCCACTGCTTCATGTCTTAAACCTGCATTCTCTCTAGTGTCCACCAGGGGGCGACTCCTCTGGTTGTATAGAAGTCTATGAGAAAATGACTCTACTTCTCTCTTGATTTATTACCTCAGTAAACATTGTAAACATGAGTTTATGGTCTCAATCTCTAGTTTCAAGTCTTCTTCAATACAGCATGATGTTCATTTAGTACATTATGGTCCATTTAGAGTCAAACAGACCATAAAGCAGGGGATG
>JAVDOI010000210.1:205879-210965 GCA_032191485.1 Leptoclinus maculatus
CTCGTCGCGTCAGAGCAGGAATGTGCAATACGAGCCTCTGTTCCCTCTCTTACATGTGCATACGTACATACACCACACACACACACACAACAACACGTGTAGCCGTGGATCACTTTCCCATGTAATGGACAACACACACACACACACACACACACAACACACACAACACACACCACACACATGCTATGTGCTGAGCTGGTGCTGCGCTGGCTGCGTAGAGGAGGAAGAGGGTTTTAACGCAGACAAAGACAGCCAGGCTCCGCCCACAGGAAGAGACGGGCCGAGGTGGACGCCAAACTACCTCTCCACCGTGTGTGTGTGTGTGTGTGTGTGTGTGTGTGTGTGTGTGTGTGTGAGACCTAGCATACGGACAGTGTCAAGCTAATAATGTGTGCATGAGCTCATTTCAAGACTCTTAACAAACGGCCATCTCCTACACACACACCACACACACACACACACACACACACCACACACCACACACACACTGAGCTTTGTGCTGCTGGTTGTATAGTTGAGTTGGGAGGGAAACTTCTTAGATAGAGCCCCTGATACACACCACACACACACACACACACGTATATACACACACACACGTATACACACACACACACACACACACGTAAATACACACACACACGTACTACACACACACACACACACACACACACACACAGCTATTTTTCCATCGTTTGCGTGCAGGGAGCTATGTGCCCATGTTTATAGCACTGTATGTCTGTCTGGAAAGATGTAAGGCTGCTGTGTGTGTTGTGTGTTTGTATTCTCTGTGCATGCATAGGGATGTGTGTGTGTGTGTGTGTGTGTGTGTGTGTGTGTGTGTGTGTGTGTGTGTGGGAGGAGTGAAATGTTTTCTAGGAGGAGCTCTGAGCTTTGGCGTTTGTGTGTGTTTTTGCGGCGTGTGTACGTCTAAGCTCTGGTTTATGTGTTCGTCTGTTTATCGCTGTGTGATTTGCAGAAAGTGTTTACGCAGTGAATTGGTCTCATCTTCTAACAGCATGTACTCGCATGTCGTCGGTTTTGAAGGTCTGGCTCTGCTGACTCTGCGTTTGTTTTGGCTGTTTCTCATCAGCCGGTCATCACTTCATATCAGCAGGTATCCACTATGATCATTATTACATATCAAAGCCTCTTCTCCTTGTAGTCCTGCTTCTCTTCATTTGTCTCAGTTAGTGGCTACAGCTCTG
The DNA here is from genome assembly GCA_032191485.1 of Leptoclinus maculatus. Lineage (NCBI taxonomy): Eukaryota > Metazoa > Chordata > Actinopteri > Perciformes > Stichaeidae > Leptoclinus > Leptoclinus maculatus. Next base: position 207,085 of record JAVDOI010000210.1, read on the forward strand.
TTCAAATATAGTGGATCTATGTTGACAGTTGACAGTTGGTCTGAGTGAGGCAAATCAAGTCAATACCTTAACTATGAGGGGAAAGCATGAATTCAATCGGACGTCTCATTGGTTTGTGGACTGATGTTTTGAAGCCTCGATTTGCGATTTCGTCGTCGCCATCTTGATTTTTTGCAACCAGTGAACAGGAAGTGACCATATCTGGACTGAGGAGGAGTGACGTAGAGACGCCGTATACGCCTCCGGTAGTGAACTGTCAATCACTGTGTAGCCGCCCCCTAAAGGGCATCCCCCTGCTTTATGGTCTGTTTGTCTCTAAATGGACCATAATGTACTAAATTGAACATCATGCTGTACTTGAAGAGACTTGAAACTAGAGATTTGGACCATAAACTCATGTTTACAATGTTTACTGAGGTAAATAAATCAAGAGAGAAGTAGAGTCATGTTCTCATAGACTTCTATACAACCTCAGAGGAGTCGCCCCCTGGTGGACACTAGAGAGAATGCAGCTTTAAGACACTCGTCAGAACCAAAGGTTGCCGCCTTTGTCCAGACTGAAAGATCTACAACTACTGGATGGATTACTACACGACGTTCTTGTACAGACACTTCAGACGATCCCTGGAGGATTAGATCCTAACGATGCTAATGATCCTCTGAGTTTTCGTGTATCGCCACCAGCAGGTCAAAGTTTCACATTATCCAGTGAATATCTCAACATCTACCAGATGGATTAGCACAGAATCTGTGCTGACAAAATGGTTCCCCGATGTTGTCCTAATGACCTCTGACTTTCTTTAGCACCGACCACCGGGGTTGACATTCTGTTGTTTTGAGTGAAATGTCTCGACAACTATTTGGAAATCCCTCTAGCATGAATTCCATCCCCCCGACTTCAGGGTTCAATAAATCTAAACTTCATTTTGGTCCAACACTTGTGCATTTCCACAGGCCTCAGCTGCATTGGTGTTTTGTGCTAATTAGTAAATGTTAGCCATGCTACTCTCTCAACTGAGCTGTAAAAATGTTAAACGTTGTGCCTGCTCAACATCAGTACATTGTCATTGTGAGCATGTAAGCGTGCTGACATTAACATTCAGCCCCACTAAGTGCAGCCTCACAGAGCTGCTAGCATGGCGGTCGACTCTTCAGGCTTGTTTTATTATGAGGTGCTGATTTCTATAATACACTCATACTAGTGGGTGCCTGCAGCTCCCACCACTTCCACATCCACGCTACAGAAACCACACTAACACCCGCTAACATCTGGCCTTTTGTCCTTTAGTGGAAAAGGTATTCATTCCAGGACAAATGGCTCTGCAGTAGTCACAGGTATTTATTGGCTCCAGCCTCCAGTCGCAGTGATGGAAACATCCGGCTGGACGCGCTCATTTTTGCCCCGTTTCTTTTCCCGCCGCTATTTTCTGCGATTCTTTGTCGACTCAGCAAAGATTCTGTCCGTCTCTGTTTCGAGCGACCGCGCGAAGTTAATCGGCACTGAGTTTGAAGAAAGTCTGAATAACTGACAGATAAAAAAGAAGCAACCGCAGTCGAGAACACGACACAACACCCGGAGTATAAAGAGAGAGGGCTCACGATACTGGCAATGGGAAAGGAGGTGCAGCGGTTTCTCCCAAAAAGGCTTCACGATCAAGATCATACCTCGTTCTGCTGTGTGGTTTAAAAAAACCTCTGCCCCGAACACACAAACAACACGCTAGTTTACCAGCTTTCTGTGGTCTCCGCCACATGTGGATGGATGTCCCTTCAGGCCTGAAAAACGCAACAAAAAAACAAAGAAAGATGTTCAACGAAACACACCCAAACCACAGTTGGGGGTAGGCTTCATCTCACAGAGTCTTGTTGGTTCATGCTGCTCTGGAAGTAGGCTCAGACACATCTTTGGAATCACTGAGGTTAGATAGCTGAGGTATAATTATACGTGCGGTTTCTTTGTCAAATCACCAACACCTGAGCATTCTGCACAGTATGTTTTTTTGATTTTTTTATGGGTCAACACCACACACACACACACACACACACACACACACATTTATTCCCTTGAAATACTTTGTCACTTTAAGTGCAAGCAGTTTTTGTAGTTGGCTTCCAGCGAGGAATGCACACTTCAAAGCACACTGAGCAGAGAGGAAGAAGGAGATGAACATAATTGGTTGATTGCACACCGAGGCAAATGCATACACACCACCCCCTGACCCCCTTCCCACACACACACAAACACCTTCTTCTGTATTATATTTAGATATTTCTGGATGCAGTTTTCAAAGTATGCAAGTATTGTGTTGGAATGCAGACGTGTTGACATACTCGTACACATCCCCCCCCCCCCCGAGTACCCTGTCACTGTTGGATGTACCACATCAAAGCCTACAATGCCTGTTATGTGTGTGGCGACAGACAGTAATTAACTGGAACATCCCAGTGGGACCAGTACTGACTGACTCCATCAATCAAAGCCAATCTGCTGCAACCACTGGAATGTCTGCCAGGGATGCTTGCATGCTAACACTTCGTTAACACAGGAGCTGTACGTGAGGGTGTGTTTGTGTTCCGCGCTCAAAAACTAAATATTTGTTTGGTAATTTAAACTGCACGGTCATGTTTGGCAAGTGTGAAAGGGTGTCGAGCAGTTCTGATATGCCGTTGAAAAGGTAGAGCTCTGAGGCAAACGTGACGCGTTTATTGCCCTTAATTTATCAGAATCAGACATTTATTACCTTCGCCCAACCGTTCTGCTTCAACGCATCATAATGCAAGTCAATGCAAACATGCGTTAACGTTAGCTGTTAGCTGTTAGCTGTTAGCTGTTAGCTGTTAGCTGTTAGCTGTTCCAGACAGAGACCTGTACCTGTCCACAGACGATCCGGATCACTGTGATTAATCCAAGCTGCGTGCACGGATATGATTTACAACATAATAACTGGTCTGATTAAGTTAGTTGTTTCAAATGTTTTAAGGTTGTTCTTTAATGGCTTGTCGTTGGATTTACAGTTTTCAGTGTCTGACTGTGACGGGCTGGTCACCGGTCACGGCCGATCAGCTGAAAACCGTCTAGTTCTCATCGGTGGCCGACATGTGCGCTCACCACGTTGTTTGGTGGCGACAGACAGTAGCCCAAAGGGTGTGTGTTTGTGTGTGTGTGTGTGTGTGTGTGTGTGTGTGTGTGGTGTGTGTGTGTGTTGTGTGTGTGTGTGTGTGTGTGTGAGAGAGAGAGAGACAGCGGGGGATATGAAGGGGTTAACCAGGGAAGTGCTGGAGCCAGAGAGATTGACCCAGACATGGACCTGCCTATGAGAACATGGTTGAACCCCCACACACACACACACACACACACACACACACACACACTCACACACACACACACACACACACACACTGAGCGGCTCATCCTGAAAAAGATGGAGAGATGGAGGAGAGATAAAGAAGAGAGATGGCATGGTGGTTTGTACTGCTTGTTGTGATATAATGTGTGACTTCCTGTTATTCCAGAGTTAATCTCAGAGATAATTAGACTGATTAAATAAATGATTCATCCAACCTCACGTTCTCCATGAGCGCCTCGCTTGTAATAGAAATAACCAACGATTATTCATATAAATAAATCAATGTGTGTATATACACAGATCAGACAAAACATAATGATGAAATGAGCTTTGACTGTTTTAATGTCAGACTTTGATCCTTGTTAATAAACTAGTTCCTGAGTGATTAAAGGTGATAAAGGTAGAGACATTAGAACTAAAGAGTGAACGCTGTAGTTGTGACGAGTTTTAACTAACTATTATAATATAATGTGTTATAACTCTGTATAATCAGAGTTATAAGCACTCACATATTCATCTTTAATAACAATAATC
>JAVDOI010000211.1:0-55000 GCA_032191485.1 Leptoclinus maculatus
CCTAACCCTAACCCTAACCCTAACCCTAACCCTAACCCTAACCCTAACCCTAACCCTAACCCTAACCCTAACCCTAACCCTAACCCTAACCCTAACCCTAACCCTAACCCTAACCCTAACCCTAACCCTATCCCTAACCCTAACCCTAACCCTAACCCTAACCCTAACCCTAACCCTAACCCTAACCCTAACCCTAACCCTAACCCTAACCCTAACCCTAACCCTAACCCTAACCCTAACCCTAACCCTAACCCTAACCCTAACCCTAACCCTAACCCTAACCCTAACCCTAACCCTAACCCTAACCCTAACCCTAACCCTAACCCTAACCCTAACCCTAACCCTAACCCTAACCCTAACCCTAACCCTAACCCTAACCCTAACCCTAACCCTAACCCTAACCCTAACCCTAACCCTAACCCTAACCCTAACCCTAACCCTAACCCTAACCCTAACCCTAACCCTAACCCTAACCCTAACCCTAACCCTAACCCTAACCCTAACCCTAACCCTAACCCTAACCCTAACCCTAACCCTAACCCTAACCCTAACCCTAACCCTAACCCTAACCCTAACCCTAACCCTAACCCTAACCCTAACCCTAACCCTAACCCTAACCCTAACCCTAACCCTAACCCTAACCCTAACCCTAACCCTAACCCTAACCCTAACCCTAACCCTAACCCTAACCCTAACCCTAACCCTAACCCTAACCCTAACCCTAACCCTAACCCTAACCCTAACCCTAACCCTAACCCTAACCCTAACCCTAACCCTAACCCTAACCCTAACCCTAACCCTAACCCTAACCCTAACCCTAACCCTAACCCTAACCCTAACCCTAACCCTAACCCTAACCCTAACCCTAACCCTAACCCTAACCCTAACCCTAACCCTAACCCTAACCCTAACCCTAACCCTAACCCTAACCCTAACCCTAACCCTAACCCTAACCCTAACCCTAACCCTAACCCTAACCCTAACCCTAACCCTAACCCTAACCCTAACCCTAACCCTAACCCTAACCCTAACCCTAACCCTAACCCTAACCCTAACCCTAACCCTAACCCTAACCCTAACCCTAACCCTAACCCTAACCCTAACCCTAACCCTAACCCTAACCCTAACCCTAACCCTAACCCTAACCCTAACCCTAACCCTAACCCTAACCCTAACCCTAACCCTAACCCTAACCCTAACCCTAACCCTAACCCTAACCCTAACCCTAACCCTAACCCTAACCCTAACCCTAACCCTAACCCTAACCCTAACCCTAACCCTAACCCTAACCCTAACCCTAACCCTAACCCTAACCCTAACCCTAACCCTAACCCTAACCCTAACCCTAACCCTAACCCTAACCCTAACCCTAACCCTAACCCTAACCCTAACCCTAACCCTAACCCTAACCCTAACCCTAACCCTAACCCTAACCCTAACCCTAACCCTAACCCTAACCCTAACCCTAACCCTAACCCTAACCCTAACCCTAACCCTAACCCTAACCCTAACCCTAACCCTAACCCTAACCCTAACCCTAACCCTAACCCTAACCCTAACCCTAACCCTAACCCTAACCCTAACCCTAACCCTAACCCTAACCCTAACCCTAACCCTAACCCTAACCCTAACCCTAACCCTAACCCTAACCCTAACCCTAACCCTAACCCTAACCCTAACCCTAACCCTAACCCTAACCCTAACCCTAACCCTAACCCTAACCCTAACCCTAACCCTAACCCTAACCCTAACCCTAACCCTAACCCTAACCCTAACCCTAACCCTAACCCTAACCCTAACCCTAACCCTAACCCTAACCCTAACCCTAACCCTAACCCTAACCCTAACCCTAACCCTAACCCTAACCCTAACCCTAACCCTAACCCTAACCCTAACCCTAACCCTAACCCTAACCCTAACCCTAACCCTAACCCTAACCCTAACCCTAACCCTAACCCTAACCCTAACCCTAACCCTAACCCTAACCCTAACCCTAACCCTAACCCTAACCCTAACCCTAACCCTAACCCTAACCCTAACCCTAACCCTAACCCTAACCCTAACCCTAACCCTAACCCTAACCCTAACCCTAACCCTAACCCTAACCCTAACCCTAACCCTAACCCTAACCCTAACCCTAACCCTAACCCTAACCCTAACCCTAACCCTAACCCTAACCCTAACCCTAACCCTAACCCTAACCCTAACCCTAACCCTAACCCTAACCCTAACCCTAACCCTAACCCTAACCCTAACCCTAACCCTAACCCTAACCCTAACCCTAACCCTAACCCTAACCCTAACCCTAACCCTAACCCTAACCCTAACCCTAACCCTAACCCTAACCCTAACCCTAACCCTAACCCTAACCCTAACCCTAACCCTAACCCTAACCCTAACCCTAACCCTAACCCTAACCCTAACCCTAACCCTAACCCTAACCCTAACCCTAACCCTAACCCTAACCCTAACCCTAACCCTAACCCTAACCCTAACCCTAACCCTAACCCTAACCCTAACCCTAACCCTAACCCTAACCCTAACCCTAACCCTAACCCTAACCCTAACCCTAACCCTAACCCTAACCCTAACCCTAACCCTAACCCTAACCCTAACCCTAACCCTAACCCTAACCCTAACCCTAACCCTAACCCTAACCCTAACCCTAACCCTAACCCTAACCCTAACCCTAACCCTAACCCTAACCCTAACCCTAACCCTAACCCTAACCCTAACCCTAACCCTAACCCTAACCCTAACCCTAACCCTAACCCTAACCCTAACCCTAACCCTAACCCTAACCCTAACCCTAACCCTAACCCTAACCCTAACCCTAACCCTAACCCTAACCCTAACCCTAACCCTAACCCTAACCCTAACCCTAACCCTAACCCTAACCCTAACCCTAACCCTAACCCTAACCCTAACCCTAACCCTAACCCTAACCCTAACCCTAACCCTAACCCTAACCCTAACCCTAACCCTAACCCTAACCCTAACCCTAACCCTAACCCTAACCCTAACCCTAACCCTAACCCTAACCCTAACCCTAACCCTAACCCTAACCCTAACCCTAACCCTAACCCTAACCCTAACCCTAACCCTAACCCTAACCCTAACCCTAACCCTAACCCTAACCCTAACCCTAACCCTAACCCTAACCCTAACCCTAACCCTAACCCTAACCCTAACCCTAACCCTAACCCTAACCCTAACCCTAACCCTAACCCTAACCCTAACCCTAACCCTAACCCTAACCCTAACCCTAACCCTAACCCTAACCCTAACCCTAACCCTAACCCTAACCCTAACCCTAACCCTAACCCTAACCCTAACCCTAACCCTAACCCTAACCCTAACCCTAACCCTAACCCTAACCCTAACCCTAACCCTAACCCTAACCCTAACCCTAACCCTAACCCTAACCCTAACCCTAACCCTAACCCTAACCCTAACCCTAACCCTAACCCTAACCCTAACCCTAACCCTAACCCTAACCCTAACCCTAACCCTAACCCTAACCCTAACCCTAACCCTAACCCTAACCCTAACCCTAACCCTAACCCTAACCCTAACCCTAACCCTAACCCTAACCCTAACCCTAACCCTAACCCTAACCCTAACCCTAACCCTAACCCTAACCCTAACCCTAACCCTAACCCTAACCCTAACCCTAACCCTAACCCTAACCCTAACCCTAACCCTAACCCTAACCCTAACCCTAACCCTAACCCTAACCCTAACCCTAACCCTAACCCTAACCCTAACCCTAACCCTAACCCTAACCCTAACCCTAACCCTAACCCTAACCCTAACCCTAACCCTAACCCTAACCCTAACCCTAACCCTAACCCTAACCCTAACCCTAACCCTAACCCTAACCCTAACCCTAACCCTAACCCTAACCCTAACCCTAACCCTAACCCTAACCCTAACCCTAACCCTAACCCTAACCCTAACCCTAACCCTAACCCTAACCCTAACCCTAACCCTAACCCTAACCCTAACCCTAACCCTAACCCTAACCCTAACCCTAACCCTAACCCTAACCCTAACCCTAACCCTAACCCTAACCCTAACCCTAACCCTAACCCTAACCCTAACCCTAACCCTAACCCTAACCCTAACCCTAACCCTAACCCTAACCCTAACCCTAACCCTAACCCTAACCCTAACCCTAACCCTAACCCTAACCCTAACCCTAACCCTAACCCTAACCCTAACCCTAACCCTAACCCTAACCCTAACCCTAACCCTAACCCTAACCCTAACCCTAACCCTAACCCTAACCCTAACCCTAACCCTAACCCTAACCCTAACCCTAACCCTAACCCTAACCCTAACCCTAACCCTAACCCTAACCCTAACCCTAACCCTAACCCTAACCCTAACCCTAACCCTAACCCTAACCCTAACCCTAACCCTAACCCTAACCCTAACCCTAACCCTAACCCTAACCCTAACCCTAACCCTAACCCTAACCCTAACCCTAACCCTAACCCTAACCCTAACCCTAACCCTAACCCTAACCCTAACCCTAACCCTAACCCTAACCCTAACCCTAACCCTAACCCTAACCCTAACCCTAACCCTAACCCTAACCCTAACCCTAACCCTAACCCTAACCCTAACCCTAACCCTAACCCTAACCCTAACCCTAACCCTAACCCTAACCCTAACCCTAACCCTAACCCTAACCCTAACCCTAACCCTAACCCTAACCCTAACCCTAACCCTAACCCTAACCCTAACCCTAACCCTAACCCTAACCCTAACCCTAACCCTAACCCTAACCCTAACCCTAACCCTAACCCTAACCCTAACCCTAACCCTAACCCTAACCCTAACCCTAACCCTAACCCTAACCCTAACCCTAACCCTAACCCTAACCCTAACCCTAACCCTAACCCTAACCCTAACCCTAACCCTAACCCTAACCCTAACCCTAACCCTAACCCTAACCCTAACCCTAACCCTAACCCTAACCCTAACCCTAACCCTAACCCTAACCCTAACCCTAACCCTAACCCTAACCCTAACCCTAACCCTAACCCTAACCCTAACCCTAACCCTAACCCTAACCCTAACCCTAACCCTAACCCTAACCCTAACCCTAACCCTAACCCTAACCCTAACCCTAACCCTAACCCTAACCCTAACCCTAACCCTAACCCTAACCCTAACCCTAACCCTAACCCTAACCCTAACCCTAACCCTAACCCTAACCCTAACCCTAACCCTAACCCTAACCCTAACCCTAACCCTAACCCTAACCCTAACCCTAACCCTAACCCTAACCCTAACCCTAACCCTAACCCTAACCCTAACCCTAACCCTAACCCTAACCCTAACCCTAACCCTAACCCTAACCCTAACCCTAACCCTAACCCTAACCCTAACCCTAACCCTAACCCTAACCCTAACCCTAACCCTAACCCTAACCCTAACCCTAACCCTAACCCTAACCCTAACCCTAACCCTAACCCTAACCCTAACCCTAACCCTAACCCTAACCCTAACCCTAACCCTAACCCTAACCCTAACCCTAACCCTAACCCTAACCCTAACCCTAACCCTAACCCTAACCCTAACCCTAACCCTAACCCTAACCCTAACCCTAACCCTAACCCTAACCCTAACCCTAACCCTAACCCTAACCCTAACCCTAACCCTAACCCTAACCCTAACCCTAACCCTAACCCTAACCCTAACCCTAACCCTAACCCTAACCCTAACCCTAACCCTAACCCTAACCCTAACCCTAACCCTAACCCTAACCCTAACCCTAACCCTAACCCTAACCCTAACCCTAACCCTAACCCTAACCCTAACCCTAACCCTAACCCTAACCCTAACCCTAACCCTAACCCTAACCCTAACCCTAACCCTAACCCTAACCCTAACCCTAACCCTAACCCTAACCCTAACCCTAACCCTAACCCTAACCCTAACCCTAACCCTAACCCTAACCCTAACCCTAACCCTAACCCTAACCCTAACCCTAACCCTAACCCTAACCCTAACCCTAACCCTAACCCTAACCCTAACCCTAACCCTAACCCTAACCCTAACCCTAACCCTAACCCTAACCCTAACCCTAACCCTAACCCTAACCCTAACCCTAACCCTAACCCTAACCCTAACCCTAACCCTAACCCTAACCCTAACCCTAACCCTAACCCTAACCCTAACCCTAACCCTAACCCTAACCCTAACCCTAACCCTAACCCTAACCCTAACCCTAACCCTAACCCTAACCCTAACCCTAACCCTAACCCTAACCCTAACCCTAACCCTAACCCTAACCCTAACCCTAACCCTAACCCTAACCCTAACCCTAACCCTAACCCTAACCCTAACCCTAACCCTAACCCTAACCCTAACCCTAACCCTAACCCTAACCCTAACCCTAACCCTAACCCTAACCCTAACCCTAACCCTAACCCTAACCCTAACCCTAACCCTAACCCTAACCCTAACCCTAACCCTAACCCTAACCCTAACCCTAACCCTAACCCTAACCCTAACCCTAACCCTAACCCTAACCCTAACCCTAACCCTAACCCTAACCCTAACCCTAACCCTAACCCTAACCCTAACCCTAACCCTAACCCTAACCCTAACCCTAACCCTAACCCTAACCCTAACCCTAACCCTAACCCTAACCCTAACCCTAACCCTAACCCTAACCCTAACCCTAACCCTAACCCTAACCCTAACCCTAACCCTAACCCTAACCCTAACCCTAACCCTAACCCTAACCCTAACCCTAACCCTAACCCTAACCCTAACCCTAACCCTAACCCTAACCCTAACCCTAACCCTAACCCTAACCCTAACCCTAACCCTAACCCTAACCCTAACCCTAACCCTAACCCTAACCCTAACCCTAACCCTAACCCTAACCCTAACCCTAACCCTAACCCTAACCCTAACCCTAACCCTAACCCTAACCCTAACCCTAACCCTAACCCTAACCCTAACCCTAACCCTAACCCTAACCCTAACCCTAACCCTAACCCTAACCCTAACCCTAACCCTAACCCTAACCCTAACCCTAACCCTAACCCTAACCCTAACCCTAACCCTAACCCTAACCCTAACCCTAACCCTAACCCTAACCCTAACCCTAACCCTAACCCTAACCCTAACCCTAACCCTAACCCTAACCCTAACCCTAACCCTAACCCTAACCCTAACCCTAACCCTAACCCTAACCCTAACCCTAACCCTAACCCTAACCCTAACCCTAACCCTAACCCTAACCCTAACCCTAACCCTAACCCTAACCCTAACCCTAACCCTAACCCTAACCCTAACCCTAACCCTAACCCTAACCCTAACCCTAACCCTAACCCTAACCCTAACCCTAACCCTAACCCTAACCCTAACCCTAACCCTAACCCTAACCCTAACCCTAACCCTAACCCTAACCCTAACCCTAACCCTAACCCTAACCCTAACCCTAACCCTAACCCTAACCCTAACCCTAACCCTAACCCTAACCCTAACCCTAACCCTAACCCTAACCCTAACCCTAACCCTAACCCTAACCCTAACCCTAACCCTAACCCTAACCCTAACCCTAACCCTAACCCTAACCCTAACCCTAACCCTAACCCTAACCCTAACCCTAACCCTAACCCTAACCCTAACCCTAACCCTAACCCTAACCCTAACCCTAACCCTAACCCTAACCCTAACCCTAACCCTAACCCTAACCCTAACCCTAACCCTAACCCTAACCCTAACCCTAACCCTAACCCTAACCCTAACCCTAACCCTAACCCTAACCCTAACCCTAACCCTAACCCTAACCCTAACCCTAACCCTAACCCTAACCCTAACCCTAACCCTAACCCTAACCCTAACCCTAACCCTAACCCTAACCCTAACCCTAACCCTAACCCTAACCCTAACCCTAACCCTAACCCTAACCCTAACCCTAACCCTAACCCTAACCCTAACCCTAACCCTAACCCTAACCCTAACCCTAACCCTAACCCTAACCCTAACCCTAACCCTAACCCTAACCCTAACCCTAACCCTAACCCTAACCCTAACCCTAACCCTAACCCTAACCCTAACCCTAACCCTAACCCTAACCCTAACCCTAACCCTAACCCTAACCCTAACCCTAACCCTAACCCTAACCCTAACCCTAACCCTAACCCTAACCCTAACCCTAACCCTAACCCTAACCCTAACCCTAACCCTAACCCTAACCCTAACCCTAACCCTAACCCTAACCCTAACCCTAACCCTAACCCTAACCCTAACCCTAACCCTAACCCTAACCCTAACCCTAACCCTAACCCTAACCCTAACCCTAACCCTAACCCTAACCCTAACCCTAACCCTAACCCTAACCCTAACCCTAACCCTAACCCTAACCCTAACCCTAACCCTAACCCTAACCCTAACCCTAACCCTAACCCTAACCCTAACCCTAACCCTAACCCTAACCCTAACCCTAACCCTAACCCTAACCCTAACCCTAACCCTAACCCTAACCCTAACCCTAACCCTAACCCTAACCCTAACCCTAACCCTAACCCTAACCCTAACCCTAACCCTAACCCTAACCCTAACCCTAACCCTAACCCTAACCCTAACCCTAACCCTAACCCTAACCCTAACCCTAACCCTAACCCTAACCCTAACCCTAACCCTAACCCTAACCCTAACCCTAACCCTAACCCTAACCCTAACCCTAACCCTAACCCTAACCCTAACCCTAACCCTAACCCTAACCCTAACCCTAACCCTAACCCTAACCCTAACCCTAACCCTAACCCTAACCCTAACCCTAACCCTAACCCTAACCCTAACCCTAACCCTAACCCTAACCCTAACCCTAACCCTAACCCTAACCCTAACCCTAACCCTAACCCTAACCCTAACCCTAACCCTAACCCTAACCCTAACCCTAACCCTAACCCTAACCCTAACCCTAACCCTAACCCTAACCCTAACCCTAACCCTAACCCTAACCCTAACCCTAACCCTAACCCTAACCCTAACCCTAACCCTAACCCTAACCCTAACCCTAACCCTAACCCTAACCCTAACCCTAACCCTAACCCTAACCCTAACCCTAACCCTAACCCTAACCCTAACCCTAACCCTAACCCTAACCCTAACCCTAACCCTAACCCTAACCCTAACCCTAACCCTAACCCTAACCCTAACCCTAACCCTAACCCTAACCCTAACCCTAACCCTAACCCTAACCCTAACCCTAACCCTAACCCTAACCCTAACCCTAACCCTAACCCTAACCCTAACCCTAACCCTAACCCTAACCCTAACCCTAACCCTAACCCTAACCCTAACCCTAACCCTAACCCTAACCCTAACCCTAACCCTAACCCTAACCCTAACCCTAACCCTAACCCTAACCCTAACCCTAACCCTAACCCTAACCCTAACCCTAACCCTAACCCTAACCCTAACCCTAACCCTAACCCTAACCCTAACCCTAACCCTAACCCTAACCCTAACCCTAACCCTAACCCTAACCCTAACCCTAACCCTAACCCTAACCCTAACCCTAACCCTAACCCTAACCCTAACCCTAACCCTAACCCTAACCCTAACCCTAACCCTAACCCTAACCCTAACCCTAACCCTAACCCTAACCCTAACCCTAACCCTAACCCTAACCCTAACCCTAACCCTAACCCTAACCCTAACCCTAACCCTAACCCTAACCCTAACCCTAACCCTAACCCTAACCCTAACCCTAACCCTAACCCTAACCCTAACCCTAACCCTAACCCTAACCCTAACCCTAACCCTAACCCTAACCCTAACCCTAACCCTAACCCTAACCCTAACCCTAACCCTAACCCTAACCCTAACCCTAACCCTAACCCTAACCCTAACCCTAACCCTAACCCTAACCCTAACCCTAACCCTAACCCTAACCCTAACCCTAACCCTAACCCTAACCCTAACCCTAACCCTAACCCTAACCCTAACCCTAACCCTAACCCTAACCCTAACCCTAACCCTAACCCTAACCCTAACCCTAACCCTAACCCTAACCCTAACCCTAACCCTAACCCTAACCCTAACCCTAACCCTAACCCTAACCCTAACCCTAACCCTAACCCTAACCCTAACCCTAACCCTAACCCTAACCCTAACCCTAACCCTAACCCTAACCCTAACCCTAACCCTAACCCTAACCCTAACCCTAACCCTAACCCTAACCCTAACCCTAACCCTAACCCTAACCCTAACCCTAACCCTAACCCTAACCCTAACCCTAACCCTAACCCTAACCCTAACCCTAACCCTAACCCTAACCCTAACCCTAACCCTAACCCTAACCCTAACCCTAACCCTAACCCTAACCCTAACCCTAACCCTAACCCTAACCCTAACCCTAACCCTAACCCTAACCCTAACCCTAACCCTAACCCTAACCCTAACCCTAACCCTAACCCTAACCCTAACCCTAACCCTAACCCTAACCCTAACCCTAACCCTAACCCTAACCCTAACCCTAACCCTAACCCTAACCCTAACCCTAACCCTAACCCTAACCCTAACCCTAACCCTAACCCTAACCCTAACCCTAACCCTAACCCTAACCCTAACCCTAACCCTAACCCTAACCCTAACCCTAACCCTAACCCTAACCCTAACCCTAACCCTAACCCTAACCCTAACCCTAACCCTAACCCTAACCCTAACCCTAACCCTAACCCTAACCCTAACCCTAACCCTAACCCTAACCCTAACCCTAACCCTAACCCTAACCCTAACCCTAACCCTAACCCTAACCCTAACCCTAACCCTAACCCTAACCCTAACCCTAACCCTAACCCTAACCCTAACCCTAACCCTAACCCTAACCCTAACCCTAACCCTAACCCTAACCCTAACCCTAACCCTAACCCTAACCCTAACCCTAACCCTAACCCTAACCCTAACCCTAACCCTAACCCTAACCCTAACCCTAACCCTAACCCTAACCCTAACCCTAACCCTAACCCTAACCCTAACCCTAACCCTAACCCTAACCCTAACCCTAACCCTAACCCTAACCCTAACCCTAACCCTAACCCTAACCCTAACCCTAACCCTAACCCTAACCCTAACCCTAACCCTAACCCTAACCCTAACCCTAACCCTAACCCTAACCCTAACCCTAACCCTAACCCTAACCCTAACCCTAACCCTAACCCTAACCCTAACCCTAACCCTAACCCTAACCCTAACCCTAACCCTAACCCTAACCCTAACCCTAACCCTAACCCTAACCCTAACCCTAACCCTAACCCTAACCCTAACCCTAACCCTAACCCTAACCCTAACCCTAACCCTAACCCTAACCCTAACCCTAACCCTAACCCTAACCCTAACCCTAACCCTAACCCTAACCCTAACCCTAACCCTAACCCTAACCCTAACCCTAACCCTAACCCTAACCCTAACCCTAACCCTAACCCTAACCCTAACCCTAACCCTAACCCTAACCCTAACCCTAACCCTAACCCTAACCCTAACCCTAACCCTAACCCTAACCCTAACCCTAACCCTAACCCTAACCCTAACCCTAACCCTAACCCTAACCCTAACCCTAACCCTAACCCTAACCCTAACCCTAACCCTAACTGCAGTCAGAGTGTTGTTTCTAGCTTTGGCCAGCAGAGGGTACTCTAGGACTTTTCTTAGAAAATGCAGAAGGTCATTTCAGCAAACTAAAACGGTAGTAGTGACTTGTAACCTTCCATTTGTAACCACATATTCCCTGTCAACTGTTGAACTTGTCAGAGAAAGCAGGAGGAACTTTCACAAGTACATTACATGAACCACACCATTACAGGACTACAGCATTATTGCTGCATTCAGGAGAAATAATATTTTACAGGACCTCCTGGTAAAAGCTAAGATTAAACCCCTTTCTAATCCTAAATCCAGAGGACAGGGTGAATATTTTCACTAATCAGTACACAAAAGAGGTCTTCCATACCATTGTACTACCTGTGGCAGTTTGAAATCAAAATGTTTTATATATTTGACTTCATGTAACTTCATGTATTGTGGTTTGCAATATGTGGATGAAACTGGCAACACAATTTCTATTCGATTCACTCAACATAAATATAATATACTGAACAGGAAAAAGATGGTGACGCCCTTTGTGAAACACTTCATCCAACATGGATGGAAATCTGTTCTAACAACTGTCATTGAGTGTAACCCCAGGTGGAACATTTCCCAGAGGAAGAGGGCGGAAAGGATCTGGATATCCAGACTGGATACTACACATCCTAAAGGCCTTAATGAGAGGTAGGAGTTTCATAGTGTGAGGTCGTGATGGACAGTGCACAGATAATTATCACAATCCCCTAACTCCTAACCCTAACACCCTGACCCGGTTCTTCCCTGAGCACTTTGCAGTGAAATCTTTTGTAGTGTAGACAAGGCCTTTCTGTTTCCAGCAAGCACAGATGCAGGTGAGAGTCTCTAAGGATTTAAATAGAGAAGTTGAATCAACATGAGCTGCAGCTTCTGGGTTGTATAGCCGCAGGCTCAGTCCTACAGGTATTGAGTATGTTTGGAGTGTGTTTCCTTGTGGAACACGTCATGTTTCATGATTGAAGTCTCATACCAGTGTTGACTCGCTCCCACGAGAATCTAAGTGTGTGTGTGTGTGTGTGTGTGTGTGTGTGTGTGTGTGTGTGTGTGTGTGTGTGTGTGCATAGGTGTGAGAATGAGGCCAAGAAAATGACATTTACTGAAAAAAATGTCTGAGGTTGATTTAACAGGATTCTTGTTTTGCAACTGCATAAATGAAAACATTGTTAATATTCAAAGAAGTGAATTTCATGAGCTCTATTAATATTTAATATAAGAATAAACCCTTCGGGACCTGCAAAGGTATTTGGAGAAAACAATGGGTTTAGTACTTGCACATGCTGGAGTTTGTCTCAGTATTTACATTTATAAATAACACAAAACTGTGACTTCATGCATTTCATACTTTAAGCATGCAAAGAGCTGTTCAAAGCTGAATCATTTTTCCAGACCTGAGCAACATTGATTATGCTCATAGATACATGTATGACTTGTGATAGCTTGCAATTTTAATGCTTTGTTTTACTAAAGTCGCATTTGGGTGTGCAATAACTGTGGTCCAGTTGGTCAGAATACATTTAGCATTTATTTTGTTAATTTATTTTATTTTATTTGTTTGTTTATTTTGCAGGGACAATGCACACCAATCAACAGTGAAACTGTAAGTGAGCCAGAGAGGCTAGTTTTCATCTGCTGTCCCCGGCCAGATGTTTGAAGGCAGCCTAAAATTACAAAATTTCAAATTAAAATGGAATTAAAATTCATAGATAAACAGACAGTAACATATAGACAAAACCAATACACATATAAGCAAAAGAAAAGTGTACGACACTAGAGCAGAGCAGACATAACAGGCTGCAGCATGCATCAGGCAGAACAAACCCACCTACAGTACAAGCACATATACAACACTGAGGCACATAACATACACATCAAAATGGAAAATAGCAACACTGAACAAGACAAATGCACATATAGACGAAACAAGCAGGCAGGACAGACAGCACATCAATGCTTGCATACCTGATTGGCAATAAGCCATTCCTTAAGGCTATGTTTGAATGTTTTGTACGTGTTCAAGAGGAATGAGCAGCGCCCCCACCCTCCTTAGAGATCAGTTTGTAGAACATGTCCTTGGGTACTTCTCAAGTCTCTTAATTGTCGTTTCCTCGCTTGAACCGGAAGTTGTTCTGCTCCGCCATATTGTCGGCCGTCCTAAAGCTCTTATTTAGCGAGGAGCGAGGAGGGAGGAGGGACCTCGGAGGAGCCATGAGCGAGGACCCACGAGAACAGACTTCCAGGAAGTGTTTTAACGGCGGACACGCCCCCTCATTGTTCATCTGTTATGTGATTGGACGCTGCAGCCGATCGGACTGACTGACTGAGTTTAACACCAGAGTGAAGACAGATCAGAATAAACTCTAGTTTATATTTGATTAGTTTTCTGATTCACCGTCTGGTTTAAATATATGTTCATTGTAGTCTGAACAACAAAAGGACCACAAACAACTTTCTTCATTTATTAGAAAGATTTGTGTTTTCATGATCTGATGTTTCCCTCAATAACTTTATTATGAAACAATTAAAGTGAGAGAGAGCTTTTTACATCATGTATCATCATTTCATTCAGTCACGTGAGGCTGATCATTCCTGAGTGTTTGATGAGTTTTATCATTTAAGAGAAACAATAATCATATTCTGGGTTATTTAATAATGACGTCACAGTCACGATTTAAAAACGTACAGACGCAAATAATTCATAAATAAGACGATCGCATTACGCCGGTAGAAATCGATCCTGATCTGATAAACAAGACACAGAACACAGTTTGTTAACAGACTACAGAGAGAAACACCTCTACAGTGACGATTACTGTCTTTATTAGTTATTAGTATTATTAGTTTCTATTATTAAGTACAGTGATCATGTGAACAGACACAAACTTATCAAAAGTCTCTCCAGCTGTTAAAGCCGACTGACAGCTGATCAGCTGATCCTCCGTCATCAGAAACAGACGTCGCTTCACGTGACGCAACTGAGGAAAGGACGTCTCGTGTCTCTTGAAACATATTTCCTCGTTCCTCTCTCCTTGCATGGTTTCCTCCATGCATCCCTGGTGGGAGGGACTAAGACTCAGGGAAAGGACCCAAGTGAGGGAAACGGGGATGCAATTAAGAGACTTGAGATGTACCCCTTGACTCTAATCTTCGCAGGGAGTTAAAGCGAGCAGTACGGCAACATCCTGATTACACTCTCCTGGATGTAAGAGCAGAGGCCATTCGCTGGCAGCGGGAGGGACCACCTGATGAGCCTCGGGGTAGGAGTTATTCAGTACCCTCCTTTAGTGCCATGCAGTGTTCTGAGAGTAAGGCACCTACTAGTTTTGGTAACACAGAAATGGCAGAGTTAAGTCACATGTTACAGAAACAACAAGAGCAGCTTAACCAATTGACACAGGGCCTATTAGTGCTACAGGCAGCCTCCAGGCCCCCTGCCAAACCAACACGCCCAAACACTGTTATATGTAGGCATTGTCAAAAACCAGGTCACTATGCCAGAGAGTTACAAAATGCTGTCGCCCCACAACATAGGCTGACAGAGGTACGTCACGTGCATCGTTCTATGCTCAAACCTGTATCTGTTCCTGGTGGTCACCCACAAGCCCTGACACAGGGGAGCGTGACCTGTGGGTGGCGGTCGGATGGGCGACTGGACCAAAGGACCCCCGGCCTGTCAGAGTACAAGCCCCACCTGAAGTGGACCCGGTGCTTCACTCTGCAGTGCCTACGGCAGCTTCGCTTGAGACCTCTACTGGTGCCAGTTCCTGTCCTGAGGTGGTAAGAAAGTCTACCCGTGAGACAGCCGGTAAACACGCGAATCCTCACCATTTGCCAGTGACAGTAAGGAATATTGCAAACGGGGCTACAAATTCCCAGATACTTGGCTTTAGTAGTTTTACTCCAGCTCGTTTTAGACCCTGGTCTTGGTTAATTGTCGGGCCGCTAATTAAAAAAAACAAACCTGGGGCAGAATGTAGCCGGCAATGAAATGTTCCTCCTGGGCTACTGTAGGACTGGGTGGGCCTCAGCCCCTCCTAATCCTTGGGTAATCCTTGGTCTCAGTAAATCATTCACTGCCACATGTACCCTTAAAGATAATCGGTGGGCTTTTTAGTGGTTTGAGCCGGTATTAAAGGTGCAGTGTACCGTAAATTCGAAACCCAATGCGGGCCTTGCCGTGGCCCGTGGTCACACTTGTATAGCATCCTCAAATGAATTTTGGTCACCTTTCGGTATTTAATTGATAACCCTTTCTGCTGGAAGATGTATTAAAACGTTTCTTTGTAAGTTTTCTTGTTAAAAGTATTACATTATGGTCAGACATACCAGTTACCATATTGGGTGTTTTGATCATTCTTTCTGGTTTATTGATAAAAATCAAATCAATCTCGGACTGAGAGGAGTGGGTTATCCTTGTGGGTTCGTTCACTAACTGGGTCATATTAAAACAATCAATTGTATGTTTTAGGGATTTTCTTCCAGACTTATTTACATTAAAATCACTCATTAATATAACCTCTTTGTCAAAGTCACATTCCTTTAACATGGAATTAATCTGATCATAAAATTCACATTTGGACGATGGTGGTCTGTAGAGACAGATAAGAGTAAGAGACATTTGAGATGATAGTGACACTTTCACTTGACCACTCAATCTGTCTGCAGTTAAGGTGTTCTTTAATGTAAAGCATTACTCCTCCTCCTTTACCACTAGATCTATCTCTTCTAAATATATTGTATCCACGTACATTCAAAGCAACAGAGGCCGAGTTTATACGTAGCCACGTTTCTGAGAGACATAAAGTCCAGGTTTGAATCCACAAGATGTTTTATTTGATCCATTTTAGGCAAGAGACTTCCAATATTCAAATGCCCCCCAAACAGTCCTTTAGGTCTTGCGTGCGTATCCCACAGTTTATGTGTACGTAATCTTCTGATAGCTGGATTCAGGCCGCTTTGTTTCACTGTCGTTGTTACAGCGCAATGTTCGGAGTTTTCAATTTGTTGTGAGCAGGTATCCATGTCAGTGTGTGAGTTAGTCAGTGGACTGAAATGAGTGACAATTGAGTTTGTATTATCGATGTGTGGATGGTGTATGTCTCAGGACTCACCCACTTGTTGGTGTTGATCCGGATAATAATATTGTATCTACTCATATATAGACCATAGTAATAATGACAAGTTTATTTAAATACTTTGAGCTCAGAAAACACCATACAGTGACTCATGTTAAACTCATGCAGCAGAGTAGCTCCTTTATTTCCTTTGTGCATTGCATTGTGGGGAGATAGTGTGCATCAGTAACACACTATAGAAGCATGTAAAAGTACATGTTTGAGCATACTTGCATTTGACCATCAATGTAATGTAAATGCATTAAACAACTTCTTCTTTTTGTGTGCAGAGTGAGGACAATCTCTTTAATTAGTTTAGTCTCTGTTACCTTAAAGTCTTTTCTACTCACCATCATCAGTCTGTTCTCTGCTCCTCCATCACTGTGTGGTTTGGATCCACCAAACAGGACAGGAACAGACTACAACGGACTGTCAGGTCTGCAGAGAGGATCATTGGTTCCAGCCTGTCCTCCATCCTGGACTTGTTCACCTCCAGAGTCAGGAGACGGGCTGAAAGATCTCTGCAGACCCTTCACACCCTGGACACAAGCTGTTCACCTCCTCCCCTCTGGTAGGAGCTACAGAGCTCTGTACGCCAAAACCACCAGACAGGAACAGCTTCTTTCTGCCGTCACTCTGATGAACAATGAATCAGGCAAACTGCTCTACTACCTCTGTCTGCACTATCACATCCATTCCATTGACACTGTTGTTTATAGGTTTATGTATATATATATATATACATACATATATATGCTTTTTTGGATATATATTTATACTTATAATGTACAAAGTGGGGTTCGGGTTAGTAGTGTACAATGTTTATACCTACATCTGTTCTACTTTATTTATTTTGCGGTTCGATCCCCGGCTCCTTTAGACACATGTCGATGTGTCCTTGAGCAAGACACTTAACCCCAAAATGTCTCCCGTAGCTGTGCCTACGGTGTATGAATGTGATAGAATCTGAATTGTAAGTCACTTTGGATAAAAGCGTTTGTTAAATGACTGTAATGTAATGACTCAGGTCATTGCAAAGAATTTAAGCTGAGAGTACCTTTCATACCCGCTTCCTAGACTAAAAAACGTAACTGTTTTAGTGAGGAGCTAAAACCCTCTGATGAACACATTGTGTGAAATGAGAACAGAGGATGTTGTATGTGTACAGATTTTGGGCTAAACTAAATTAATTGAAATTTAACTGAAATCTGTGTGTGTTGTCAGACTGGTACTGTTTAGCTGTCCTCTAGAATACTTTGGTCCCAGTTTAGGCTGTTGTCATACAGCATTCATATCTATAGGTACAAAAATGAATGTGCTGCAATTCATAGATATCCTACGAAATCAGTTTCTATGTAATCCACGTCACAATGAACCAAGAAGTATAAATATCACAAAACCCCCCACAAAGCAGGCGGGGCAGTAGGTGGAGGTGGATAGGTCACTCAAAAGAAGGTCTTTCACCCAGGAGGCTGCTGTTCCAGCCCCGGGTGAAATTACATTTGTGTTTTAAATATATTTGTGTAAAATCATATCCATAATTTCAAATGTAGTCATGTATATTCACATCACTGAGGCCGGGTATTTGTGCTCTTTTGGCCACCTCAACTTTGTAACAAATTTTGACACGCAGGTCATGCAAAGCTCTATCTGTAAAACAATGACTTCACGATTGTGTGCATGAGGAACAGGGTGCTCTATCAGAAGGGGGTAGGAAGAGACAGGGAGCCCAGGTGGAGATAGAAGTGGGGGAGGACGCAGATAAACAAGTAGGGTAGAGCAAGCGCTGGTCACTATGACGTGCTGCCAGAGGCGAAGTCCGGAGAAGACAAGTGGGGAAGGAGATTGTGGTTGATCTGGAAACCCTCTGTTATGACTTGTCCCAAGTACACAGTGTAACTTGTTCAGAGGAAGAGGAGGACAGCTCTGAAGGGGGGGAACTAAGACATAGGGTAGAAGGGAGGTATAAAGTAGTATGCAATACAATTGTGATGCATTTTTTTTCGAGTCCGGACTGCCCGGCTTACTTGTAATCCTTGTGATGCAAATAAACCTGCGTGAACTGAACAAAATCCAATCTCTCTCTTGTGTTCGTTACTGAGTTCCTAATAGTGAGATCCTGTGGTGTCTCACCACGAGTCAGGTAGAGAACGGTTACTGAGCCAGCCGTGAGGTGTTGAGTTGTAACATCTGAGCATCATCAACTAAAAACCCCACGGTTACATGGGTCACATGGGTGCCTGTGGTGCAGTTGCTTGGAGTTCCTGACCTTTTCAGGCTGTTGGACTAATAGAATAATGTGTCAATCCATTAAATAATCCATAGTAATAAATCTGCGACCAGCGCAAGATTTCCTACGTTTTTACCAGACATGATGTATGCTATTTTTTTCAGCTGAATATTATATTTGAATAGTTTCTGTAGCTGAAAGTATGCAGAAGTAGGTAAGAGTTAAAAAAAACATGCAGAAGAAATATAAGAAGTTGAAGACGTTTAATAAAGATTTGTCTCTGCTGAACCAGCATTTGCACAAATTAAAAGGCCAATTACTCAACTACACCTAGTGATATGCACAATGCAGATTCATTTGATACAGTTTCCTGCTGCTACTCTGGGGATAAAAACACAATGCTGTCCTAGCCTCTCTGAATAGTTCACAGAGCTTACTGAGAACACTGTTCATGCTTTCTTCCAGAGACATGGTCCTGAAAATTGCTGCCAATGAGGTTTGAGGCAACATTCTCATTCCAACTCGACACATACGGTCGCTTTGTCAAACCTTTGTAATGCATTGGGTAGCCCTGGTAACCCTAACCCTAACCCTGGGCACGGTCGCAGTGAACATGTGGTTCATGTTGTGATTTCAAACTAAATGCTTCGGTTGGTCATAAAACCAGAGCGTTAGATTTAAGTAACAAAACCAACGAAACAATGTAACATTAGTATAGAAAACATTTCACAAACACTGGTTAGGGTTTCTAACCAGTGTTTGTGACATAAGTCCTGTTGGTTTGACTCATCCTTCTCCACGACGTCATCACACTCCTGGAGTAATAGCTGTACTGATGCGTCTCATGAATATGATGAGCGTCGGTATGACATGAAATCTATGAGGAACAACTTCAGTTTCAATCATTTTAATTCCAATCTTTGAGTTCATTTTTTTATTCTTTTTACACTTTTTTCACCGACAAGAAAGTATTGAAAGTAAAAAAGATTTTAAAGCAGTCTAATTTAGTTTTAATGAGTGAAGTTAATGCCACTGGTCCAGTGGTCTTCTGCTAGTTTAAACAAAGTGGGGAGCATGTTACAGGTAGCACCACTAGTTTGACTACATTTTCAAACAGCTTCAGCTAAAATAGGTATTTTAAAATCATGTTAAATGTCCATTATAAGTATATCCATGCGTTGGTATGACTAAATGCAACATGACTATTTCTATATATTTCTTGAAGGGGAATATAAAATAAGAAGTGATTGTGTTGCATCCCAAAGTCTGTGAAAACAACATTAGAAACCATTTCATAGGTTATGCTGAGATTGTGTGTTTTCAATTGAAAGTGTCTCATGAGGGTTTCATTTGTTCCATTAACTCTTGTTTTTTTCTACGTTTATTTCCATTCCAGGTTTACAGTACGCGTCCATAAGTTATTAATGTCTTGCAGGCCTAGTTGTGGCAGAGAAAGACAGGAAACGAGAGAATTCACTTCCAATTACTGTCATCCAGATAAAGTGTTCACGGCACAGTTACCAAGCTGGCGCTGTGCCCTTTTAACAAGCTTAAATCAATTAAGACAAAATGATCAATTTACTCCAGTAATTAGGCCGTACATTAGTGGTTGTTACCACAAAGCACATTTATTCCTCCGTTCTCTTGCTCTTTCTTCACCTTCACTCCCTCTCAAGACCACACACTTGATTCTAAATGGGAAGTGTGCAATCGGCTAAATTGAATTTAATTGATGAAATAATTAGACAGATTTATATGAGTCAATTAATGAGTCAATTATAACAGGCTGATGGGGGGTGGGTGGATTGTGTCCCGTGGGTTTCAGGGGTTTATTAATAACAGGGATTTAAACGTTTTGGCACAAGGGAAGCGTAATCCCTTACTGTCTCTGTAACCCAGAAAAGCTTTGCTCCAAGGAAACTCAGTCAGTGAGTCAGTCACTCAGAAAACTCAACAAGTTGAATACACAGTGGCCCCATGATATCTAAACTTCTAACACAGTGTACATATGAATAGTTTCATTTAGCTTGATAGCCATATGAATGGTGATTCTCTCAGTATCTCTCATGGGGTTACTATATTGTCACCCAGTTTAAATTGATACTCCAAACTAAATCTAAAATATAAGTGTCAAACATCCAAAGAAACCTTAAGAAGCACCACTGTCACATAATGCACTTCTTTCCTCCATTATGATCCTGGATCATTTAGGGTTGATGTGTCAGAGCTCTCTGTCCTCCCCTCAAAGTGTCGAAGGGTCATGATAACCAGTTGGTGCTCTAGGATTGGTCCATTCAAAGGGATTGCTGCTTCTGGATAGGTCCACTGGATGACATTCTTCTTCTTAAACTCCAGCTAACATCACCTCTTCACTTCTCTCCTCTGACACTTTCAATACTGGATGAGAAACCATTTCTGTCTAGAAATGACATTTTTTTATTGTATTTAATTCAGGAGCAGCTCAGAAATTTGTCTTTTGTTTAACTTTATTTATTCTTTGCTCAGGAAGTTTAGGGTTTTGATTAGTGATTTTTTGCTGTTGTGTTGGGTATGGCCCATCTCTGAAGCTTCAAATAAACTGCTGTCTTTGAACTGTGATATATTCTGTGTAGTGGGAAGAGTGGGGAGTCACACATCGTGTAATGTCTGGGTTCCTCTATGGCAGGGGTGTCAAACTCAAGGCCCGCGGGCCAAATCGGCCCCGCCACGTCATTTTATGTGGCCCGCGAATCCGCCAGCAAAAAAAAAAAAGTTAGACTTGATAATAAAAATATCCCCATAGTCGAAATTATGAGATAGAAAGTCAAAATGATGAAATAGAAAGTCAAAATGATGAGATACTTAAACACAACAGTCATAGAAGCAGCTCTTTGGCTGGTTACCCTACATGTTACATGTAAAGCTCTTCATATGTTACTCTACATGTTACATGTAAAGCTCTTCATAGGTTACTCTACATGTTACATGTAAAGCTCTTCATATGTTACCCTACATGTTACATGTAAAGCTCTTCATATGTTACCCTACATGTTACATGTAAAGCTCTTCATATGTTACTCTACATGTTACATGTAAAGCTCTTCATATGTTACTCTACATGTTACATGTAAAGCTCTTCATAGGTTACCCTACATGTTACATGTAAAGCTCTTCATATGTTACCCTACATGTTACATGTAAAGCTCTTCATATGTTACTCTACATGTTACATGTAAAGCTCTTCATAGGTTACCCTACATGTTACATGTAAAGCTCTTCATATGTTACCCTACATGTTACATGTAAAGCTCTTCATAGGTTACTCTACATGTTACATGTAAAGCTCTTCATATGTTACCCTACATGTTACATGTAAAGCTCTTCATAGGTTACTCTACATGTTACATGTAAAGCTCTTCATAGGTTACTCTACATGTTACATGTAAAGCTCTTCATATGTTACCCTACATGTTACATGTAAAGCTCTTCACAGGTTACTCTACATGTTACATGTAAAGCTCTTCATATGTTACTCTACATGTTACATGTAAAGCTCTTCATATGTTACTCTACATGTTACATGTAAAGCTCTTCATAGGTTACCCTACATGTTACATGTAAAGCTCTTCATATGTTACCCTACATGTTACATGTAAAGCTCTTCATATGTTACTCTACATGTTACATGTAAAGCTCTTCATATGTTACTCTACATGTTACATGTAAATGTATTGTGAGTACATTGAAGACTACATTAAACGTGGCTTTACAACAGATGAAATACTTCACGTGGGATTGTGCAAACGCACCCTTGAAAGGATGTTAAGCTTTGAACAAAGTTAATGTAATAACTTGTGTTTGATGATATTTGTAATATGTGATATTGGTTATTTTCTTTAATAGTTTGATCTTTGATAGAGTAATGTGGGTTTCTTAACCCTAAATTAAAAGGATTTAAGTTATAATAACAGAAATGTGCTTAAATATATTTTTATACTTGAATAAACAATAATCAAATGCAGAGACAGTTATTAACAATATGTTAGGAGTAGTTACATTCACAACCTTTGAGGGCGACCGTGATGCTGATGTGGCCCTCAGTGAACATGAGTTTGAGGCCCCTGCTCTATGGGGACATAAAAAGGTTTCATTAAAATGATACATGTTTGAAATTTTCCATTTAAAAGTGTACTACATTTCATTAATCTCATTAAAGACGTTTCTGTGATATTAACATGAGAAGTTATTTAACAATAGAGGCATGCAATATCTAGAAGAAATAGGCAGTTAGCAGTCTGTTATATTGAGACATGATATTGAATTAAATGCAGATGGAATCGCTTCCTTAAATTTAGCCACAGCACTATCAGATAGACATCTAGTGTTAACACTTTTGCCTAATGGCGTACACTCCAGTAGTAGGAATTCAAAAGTAATTCAATATTGGTCTGACAAAAGATAAAACTCCATCAGATTTCTAGATTTTAGATCCGCTCCATCCAAAGTGGGATGAATGCCGTCTGTTGTGGAAGATGTCTATGTTAATCGGGAGAAGAGAGATTTGTTCACAAATCAATCGAGTCTTCAAAAGACTGCTGTGGTGCATTCAAAAATGCACCACAGATACTCAGTCAGTAGCCTGTGCTGAAAGTCAACATCCTTTTATACCTACAGAGGTTTACGCCCTATAGGACTCCTCTAGTCTGTTCTTATCTATTTCCTGCAGGTACGCTCAACTGTGAGTCGGTTGTGGTTTCCATGTTCCTGTTTTAAACTACCCTTCCGAGAAACAGAGTATGTGAACATGTCTTCATTACCAGAAAACAGGTCTTTATGTGCTGACATCTGTCTCTTGCAGGACCTGCTTTTACTTCTTTATTATACTAAGATGTCACACTATGTTCTTTAAAAACTTTCCATGATGCTAATACATATTTTAACATTACACGTCACTCCTAATCAGACCAGGTTTTCCCCAGAAAGTCAACAATTATCTACGAAGTCCACATTGTTTGCTGGACATTACCACGACAACCAGCGGCGGAATGATGACTTGCGACTTAACATTTTATCACTGGTCAGATTTGGGAGCCGACGTGAATAACAATCTTAATGTATTTACGCTTATCCTTAGCCAGCAGTTTTAAATAGGTTTCAATTGAACTCGTGCAACTATGGCCCCTGGTGTCGCTAACTTCACGTTTCTCATAATAGAGGGGCCGATGATCAGAGTTGTGTGTCACTATGTGGGGAGAACCGGTTTGAAACTTGAGGTGGTTGGTGGTGAACCTAGGGAACTGGGAACTTAGACGCATGCTTCCTTCGGACGGTCACCCTGACACGTTTAATGGCGTAGTAAAGGACGGACCCAAATACAGGGAGACACGGGGAAACAGAGGGTAGAATATAGGGGGTTTTAATAGGAAAGAAAAATGTTCAACACACAATTTGCGGAACCGGGGAGTCAAAAAATGGGGAACGAATTGTCCAATAAAACAAAACTTCAAAAACAGAGAACACGGTAGGGAAGAGCAGAGATGAATCAGGGAACATACCAGGGTTGATCAGCAGAAACAGTAACATCACGGACCAGGATACACCACAGACGAACCGACAATGAGACAAGGGACACACAGGGTTTACATGTTTAAACTATTAGAACGTGTTAGAAACATTATGTTAATACAGGGGTTACATAATACAGGGTTTACATGTTTAAACTATTAGAACGTGTTAGAAACATTATGTTAATACAGGGGTTACATAATACAGGGTTTACATGTTTAAACTATTAGAACGTGTTAGAAACATTATGTTAATACAGGGGTTACATAATACAGGGTTTACATGTTTAAACTATTAGAACGTGTTAGAAACATTATGTTAATACAGGGGTTACATAATACAGGGTTTACATGTTTAAACTATTAGAACGTGTTAGAAACATTATGTTAATACAGGGGTTACCACAACTGTCCAATATCAACACACTTCTCTGGCGATAGGTTTTTTTTCATGGCAGTTGTTAGTTTTTAACTTCACACAGATCACAATATGTGTTTTTATGAAAGTTATCATTACTATTTAATGCAACATCAACACCTTTTGCTGCTTTCTGTTCACCCCTTCATCTATTTTTCATCCCCACTTAGACTGATTGATGTGATTGTCCCATCAGCGGTGTGTTCTACCTGCGAGTCTCTCACAACTGTTGAGTCTTTCATGACTTACCCAAAAAGGCATCACTCCACAAGAGCAATTTAGCACCTTTTAATGTAAAGTGTTTACCAATGTGTGGGAATGAACCCGGATCAATAGCGCATCCCTGTTTCTCTTAACATCCTTTTACAACAGACTCCCTATGCTGCTCTCAGTCCTGTAATTGTTTCGCTTGGTTTTGTAGAAAATCAATCCTGCAATGATTGGATCCCCTTCCCCACCTTGTCCTCTCTTAAATGTCCAATCATGCCCTGGCTGATGTATATATATATATATATATATATATATATATGTGTATTCCATTTGTCAAGTTGATGTTTGTGCATTTATTCTGCATCCAGTGGTTCCTTTTTTTATTTGTATCTGTCTACTGAATACTTTAGCAGTATGTTGGTGTATCTGTGAATGAATACTTTAGCAGTATGTTGGTGTATCTGTGAATGAATACTTTAGCAGTATGTTGGTGTATCTGTGAATGAATACTTTAGCAGTATGTTGGTGTATCTGTGAATGAATACTTTAGCAGTATGTTGGTGTATCTGTGAATGAATACTTTAGCAGTATGTTGGTGTATCTGTGAATGAATACTTTAGCAGTATGTTGGTGTATCTGTGAATGAATACTTGCAAGAACAGGAATGAACAAAAAAGCCTTTAGGACTTTGTAGACAATTCATTATTTTCTTTTTGCAACTGGGCATTCCATAGTGCAGTACATCCAACTTCAAGTTTAAAAAATGATGTTATTTACACCATGAATGATTTTATTATGAATGATTTAGTATTTTTCTTTTGCAGTCAACTAAAGAGGTGAAACAGGCGTACTCTCATCAATTATAATTACATGTAGGACACGTGAGCTTTTTCAAAAAGATAATGTTTTACCAATGCCATCTAGAGTAACTACATTATTACATCATTTATTTTGGAGTTGTTCAGGGCAAAGTACAATAACTTTACTCTCCGAGTTTAACATCAGGAAGTTGCAGTTCATCCAGGATTTTATATCTTTAAGGCTGCTTGAAGTTTAGCGAACTGGTTAGTTTTGTCTGGCTTGATCGATAGATAAAATTGGGTATCATCTACATAACAATTAAAGTTTTGTCATATTATTGTCTAAAGGAAGCATATATTGTGTTTTAAGATGTTATTGTAGCTCCCTACAAGTTGCATCCTTGTTCAACTTCAGATTCATCAGATTCACTACGTTTACATTTCAAAACGCACTGAGTGTCCACACTAGGCAGAAGTTTTAGAACCCCTGGGTTACCTCCTAGTATAGATATAGTATATTAAGAATAGTACTAACCCTAGCTTTAAATGTGGTGGAGGAGAAGTCTTTCAACTAAGCTACTTTGAAATGGATCTAAATGGCTCGTATTTATAATAACATGTGGAATACACATTGTTGTTTTCAGTCACAGCTGAAAGACAAAGACAATATAGAAATCTAGTCAAGTGGACAAATTGATTAGCACAGGCACAGATTTGTGATGTTCAAATATTTGCACATATGCCCTGGCAATAGAGAATGGTTAATCTGATCTGACTACATAAAGTCATACTCTGCAGTGGAAGTGTTTGGAAGTGTGCTGTCAAAAAGAAGGAACATTAAATTACCGATGCTGACAATGATGCAACATCAGAGAAATGTGCCTAATATGGAATTAAATGGGGAAAGCAAGCACTGGCAGTAACATAACTCCAGCAGCAGGTCAGTTGATAAGCTAACACCTTAGGCTATATGAGATGTTGATTTGGACTGCTGTTGACAGGAGCTTTCTGCCTGCAGTGTCCAAAACATCTAACAGCCTTTCATGAGCTATCATGGAGTGTTTTGTTGTGTATGTACCTGTGATTATTATTTTGATCACTGCTGAGGGGTCAGACAGTTGCTAAGTGATGTCCTCAGCCAAGTAAGCATTGCTTAACTTTGACCACTTAGACATTAACCAATTCAATTATTGCACTTTTGCTGTTAGTATGTATATATAATGCATTGTATGATTTCCCTTTCTGATTAGAAAGAAATATTGATACAAGGCCTTGCACCTTTTTATAGCCACATGTATAATTTGATTGTATCAAAGAAAAGAGGGGTATTTTATTACTATCATACTATATTTCAGTGCACAGTATATCTGTTGTATGTATTAATGTGGTGCAAGGGGTGCAAACGCAAGTGCTGACCCTCAGTTCGTGGCATTTGTTATTAGCATTAGTTTGCATTAATCTGTTAGTGCAAACACACAGTGTTCATGTCTGAGAAGCACACAATTTGTGGTGGCACATTTGAAATCCCATGCCGATGTTTCCTGCTTATACTCGTGGGGACTTGCTGAGTCTCAGACTAAAAGTCAGTCATTTGAATCTGAAATGTGTGCATGTTTTGTTGTCTTAACCTGTGTGCTGAGGGTCTGTATCTCACTTCCACTTTGGTTTTAGTCACAACAGGGTACAAACAATGCTGTGCTTCCATTTATACACACTGTGTACACGTTCCATGTGTGTTTGTGTGCCTTGGTTTGGATGTCTATTAATGTGTGAGTGTTAGCTACATGGCAGATCATGAAATATTCAAGAAATGCAATATATTATATAATAGCTCACAGGTTTCCATGGATCGTGGTTATATCTGGACCATGGCCTTGCCTCCTGCTGTGGTCCTACCCGACACCCACTGCTACTAGGATTATTAGTAGTAGTCGCATTGCTTGCTACTGCCGATACCATTACTGCTTTTTTTACCATTGTTATTCTACTATATCCACTTCTGCTGTTATTAGTATCCATACTTTTTCCATCTTTATTCTGCTTAATACTCTCATTATATGAATAATTGAATGTGTTGTAACTCTGTTATGGTTCTGTACACATGACATCTATCACACTTCATCCTGATAGAGGATCCCTCCTCTGTTGCTCTCTGAGGTTTCTTCCTTTTTTTCTCCCCATTAAAGATTTTTTTGGGGAGTATTTCATGAACCGATGTGAGGGTCAAAGGTAAGAGGATGTCGTATGTCTACAGATTGTAAAGCCCTCTCAGGCAAATTTGTGATTTGTGACTTGGGGCTATACAAAATAAATTGAATTGAATTGAACATGTCATTCATCCATTCATACACTGATGGGCTACCATGCAAGGTGCCACCTGCCCATCAGGACTATCTAACCCTTCATGGACTAGTGGAGTCAGGGTGCTCTAGTGAGGTCATATGGTACTATAAGCTCCTTAAGATGTGATGGTGTCTGAACATTTAGGGCTTTGTAGAGAGGAGGTTTTTAAATTCTAGTCTGGATTTTAGGATTGTTAGTAAATGTGCTGCAGCATTGTGGATCAACTGGAGAGTCTTGAAAGACTTATTAGAGCAGCCTGATAATAATAATAATAATAATAATAATAATAATAATAACAATACATCATTCCATAATTCCAGAAAATGTACCTTCTTCCTGACAATATGTTTGAACAGGTGCACTGGGTGTGTTAGCAAGGCTAGACAGATAGCAAACCTTCTGGCTGTGACGACCCCTGCCTTTCCCTGCCAATCACAAATCAGGCAGTTGAGATTCCCACATTTGGGGAATTTGGAGGGGTCAGCACAGCCGGAGTGTAATAGTTAAACCTGGCCTTGGGTATCTCCCCTGTCATTACCCATGGACATTTCACTTCTGTTTACTGATTGGCTGCTGCTGTCAGAAACAAGCCTATTCAAAAGCTGGTGGTCAGATATGGTTTTAGTGTAGTTGTGATCAAATGGGAGGAAATTATACTAAATGATATTTGGAATGGTTTTAGCCACACTGTGTGTTGCCTAACGAACACTGTACTATATCTCTTTCTTTATTTTTTCTCTCTGTTACCCAAAGTTCCTGTTCTTACTCTTGTCTCTTCTTTTTCTTTATCCTCTCATCTCTGCCCATTTTTTTGGTTTTCTCATCACCTCCTTTTCTTCTATTTTTTCTCTAGCTTCCCTTTTTTCATTACCCACATTCCTTTTATTTATCCAACCCTTTTCTTGTTTTTATACCCTCCAATTACTTCTTTTGTAACTTAGTCCTCTTTTATCTTTCTCTCCTGCTCTTTCTCTCCTGCTCCCAACTCCCAACTTTTCTTAAGGGGCATTTTTCCCCAAACTCTCTAACAACCTGCCCTTCAAATTTGAATGACTGTGATGGTGTTTTCATCATCCTCATAGCCATCTGGGGCTAGCTGCCTTTTAGCATCCAGTTTGTATCTCCCCAATAGGATCAGCTGAGAAGCTAAGCCAGAAAAGCACTAATCTCCCAGCACTGGCCATTGTTAAGTGCCCCCAATGGCTTCTATGCTAAAAGGGGGCTAATTGATGTTGCCGCTACTTATTGAAGGCCTTGGGGCAAAGTGGATAATTGTCAACGATGCATATGTAGGCCTCAAAATGACTAGCGTCTCGAAGCATATATTGGGAGGCTTTGTTTCACACTGTTTGCAATAATAATAATTAACACGGTATAAATGCGTTATATCTACTGCAATTTTATTCATTTGGGCAACTGTCCAGTACTTCCAGTGCGTGTACTGAAAAAAACTAAGAAAAAGGACATCATATTACTCCTATATTAGCTTCTTTTCACTGGCTCCCTGTAAAATCATGAATAGAATTTAAAATCCTTCTCCTCACCTACAAAGCCCTAAATGATCAGATACCATCATATCTCAAGGAGCTTATTGTAACTTTTTACCCCACTAGAGAGCTGCGCTCCCAGAGTGCATTGTTACTAGTGGTTCCTAGAGTCTCCAAAAGTAGAACAGCTTTCAGTTATCAAGCTCCTCTCCTGTGGAACCAGCTTCCAGTTTTAGTACGGGAGGCAGACACACTCACCACATTTAAGAATAGGCTTAAGACTTTCCTCTTTGAAAATGCTTATAGTTAGGGCTGGCTCAGGTTTATAGTTAGGGCTGGCTCAGGTTTATAGTTAGGGCTGGCTCAGGTTTACAGTTAGGGCTGGCTCAGGTTTACAGTTAGGGCTGGCTCAGGTTTATAGTTAGGGCTGGCTCAGGTTTATAGTTAGGGCTGGCTCAGGTTTATAGTTAGGGCTGGCTCAGGTTTACAGTTAGGACCGGCTCAGGTTTATAGTTAGGGCTGGCTCAGGTTTATAGTTAGGGCTGGCTCAGGTTTATAGTTAGGGCTGGCTCAGGTTTATAGTTAGGGCTGGCTCAGGTTTACAGTTAGGGCTGGCTCAGGTTTATAGTTAGGGCTGGCTCAGGTTTATAGTTAGGGCCGGCTCAGGTTTACAGTTAGGGCTGGCTCAGGTTTATAGTTAGGGCTGGCTCAGGTTTATAGTTAGGGCTGGCTCAGGTTTACAGTTAGGGCTGGCTCAGGTTTATAGTTAGGACCGGCTCAGGTTTATAGTTAGGGCTGGCTCAGGTTTATAGTTAGGGCTGGCTCAGGTTTATAGTTAGGGCTGGCTCAGGTTTACAGTTAGGGCTGGCTCAGGTTTATAGTTAGGACCGGCTCAGGTTTATAGTTAGGGCTGGCTCAGGTTTATAGTTAGGGCTGGCTCAGGTTTATAGTTAGGGCTGGCTCAGGTTTATAGTTAGGGCTGGCTCAGGTTTACAGTTAGGGCTGGCTCAGGTTTATAGTTAGGGCTGGCTCAGGTTTATAGTTAGGGCTGGCTCAGGTTTACAGTTAGGGCTGGCTCAGGTTTACAGTTAGGGCTGGCTCAGGTTTATAGTTAGGGCTGGCTCAGGTTTACAGTTAGGGCTGGCTCAGGTTTATAGTTAGGGCTGGCTCAGGTTTACAGTTAGGGCTGGCTCAGGTTTACAGTTAGGGCTGGCTCAGGTTTACAGTTAGGGCTGGTTCAGGTTTATAGTTAGGGCTGGCTGAGGTTTATAGTTAGGGCTGGTTCAGGTTTACAGTTAGGGCTGGCTCAGGTTTACAGTTAGGGCTGGCTCAGGTTTATAGTTAGGGCTGGCTCAGGTTTATAGTTAGGGCTGGCTCAGGTTTATAGTTAGGGCTGGCTCAGGTTTATAGTTAGGGCTGGCTCAGGTTTATAGTTAGGGCTGGCTCAGGTTTATAGTTAGGGCTGGCTCAGGTTTACAGTTAGGGCTGGCTCAGTTTTATAGTTAGGGCTGGCTCAGGTTTACAGTTAGGGCTGGCTCAGGTTTATAGTTAGGGCTGGCTCAGGTTTACAGTTAGGGCTGGCTCAGTTTCGCCTCAGACCAGCCCCTAGATATGCTGCTATAGGCCCAGACTGCTGCAGGACTTCCTAGCATACACTGAGCTCCTCTCTCCTCTCTTTCCTTCTGTATGAATCCATGTCCTATTAATGCTCATTACTAACTCTGCTTCTTCGCTGCAGTCTTTGTACTTTATCTCCTCACAGGTTTCCATGGATCATGGTTTTATCTGGACGCTGGTCCTGTCTGACACCCACTGCAACTATTATTATTATTATTATTATTATTAGTCACATTACTATTACTATTACTGCTCCTATTACTGATTTTTTAATAGGAGGGATTTTTTAATAGGAGGGTCCAAAGACAGAGGATGTCATATGGATTGTAAAGCCCTCTGAGGCAAAGTATAAACATTTTTTTTTAAATTTGATTCCGTTTCACATTGACGGGTTGCAGCCAAAAGAATAAGGGCTTGTATCCACATAGCACGTTTTCTAATTACCAGCTTTTTTTTCAATTGTTCCCAATGCGAAGAAAACATATGCCTCAGCGTGCAGTGGCCTAAAGAAAAAGCACTGAGCGCAGTGTCTCCGAGTGTTTCATATTGAAAATCTCTGAACTTTTCAGAAACGTGCTATTGAGGTCACTGTAGTAAATCAACTATGTGGACACAAGCCTTAAAGCTAAAATATTGTCATACACACCATGAGAATGATCTAAAAAAACAACGTATCCTGATCCAATTAGTTTCCAATGTACGGAAAATGTGTTTTACTATGAAAGTCCAGCAAAAAATAAGAATAAACTTACGTCTTCACAGGATACAACTTAGTTAGGTTTAGGAAATAAAACAACCGAGTTAGGTTTGGACAACTAAACTACTTAGATTAAGGAAAGGATTATCATTTGTGTTGCAATAACTACGGAGGTGTCGTTACTGAAATTATGCAAGTTATGTGACAAATGAATCTAAAACCTAATATATAGTTTTGTTCTCGAAACCTAAGTAAGTAGTTTTGTTGTCTAAACCTAACTAAGTTTATTTGTTGTCGAAACCTCAGTAAGTTCAATAAAAAATGTTCAATTAAATAATTTTTTGTATAGCCCAAAATCACAAATTACAAATTTGCCTCAGAGGGCATTACAATTTGTACAGATACGACACATCCTCTGTCCCAGGACCCTCACATTGGAACAGGAAAAAATCCCCCCAAAACAGTGCAATAGATGTCATGTGTACAGAATGAACAACATAACAGAGTTACAACACATTCAATGCATATGACAGAACCACGGCAGGAGGCCAGACCATAGTCCAGGTAGAACCAGGATCCACGGAAACCTGCGAGGAGACTCCGGTGAAGAAGCAAAGTCAGTAATGTGCGTTAATGGTATCGCTAATATAAAATAGTAATGTGACTAATAATAAAAATGATATTAGCAGTGGGAGTCAGCAGGGCCATGGTGGGAGGAAGGACCAGGGTCCAGATATAACCACGATCCATGGAAACCTGTCAGGTGAGAAGCACAAATACTCCGGTGAAGAAGCAAAGTCAGTAATGTGCGTTTATGGTATTGCCAATATAAAATAGGAATGTGACTAATAACAATAGTTGCAGTGGGTGTCAGGCAGGACCAGGGTCCAGATAAAACCATGATCCATGGCCTATAGCAGCTTATCTAGGGGCTGGTCCCAGGCAAACCTGAGCCATGCTGAACTGGTTCCATCTACTGTTGTACGAAGCAGGAGGTATAAAGGCAAGAAATAATACAATCCACACAACCTTTAACTCACATTTTCTGAGCTGTGCATCAGAGTGTGATCAATTCCACAAGCATTATATTTGATAGAGATCACATGTCCAGTCTTAAGATGTTTGTCTCTAACTCAAAGGAACCATGTAGCAACACACCTTCATGTCCCAATAATACACATGATGACATGGAAGGACAGTAGGATCTGCGGTGTTGATGGTACCATCCTGTCCTCTGTAAGGGACAATGACACCAATACTGTAGGGGTTTCACCTTTTCAGATACCTACTCAATCCAATTAAAAAAAATACAAAGTACAAACATACCACATCTCTATCATCAACAATTTAACAATGATCAATTCTGCAGCAGGAGAATCCCCTGACCCCAACTCAGGATCACAGTATCTGTCTTCTTAAGGACTTGATACAGCATTGGCCCCAGAGCAGCGGTTCATGAGGAGCTCCATCTATCACTCTGAGCAGACCACAGCTGGAAGGAGGGGATGTGTCATGTACAATGCCAAGACACCAATAACTTACAGAAGGTGCAAAGTGCCTCTACGTCTTGTAGTGTCCAGAAAATGTCTCCTCTCACCCTCCCATTCTACAACAACCAGTGATTCGCTAGCTGACTTTATTTGTTTTTTTCTTTAAGAATATACAATTTCCAGTAACTCACAAATATTAAGCAATATGATGTATTCTTGTGCCTTTGCATATCTTGGGTGTTCATGTTTCTGCTTTATTGGAATTACAAACAAGAGAAAGGATGACAGTTTCAATTAAATTAAATGTATTTATACTGTTCAAAATCCTTGGTGTCTTAAGTTCAAGTTTTAATGACAACATGCTAAATGTTAGCTTCAGAATACATAATAAAAATATCATTACCCAGAGAGAGAGACAAAAGCTTTCCAGAGGGAACAGCTTGTTCCTGACGACTACGACATTGTGAATATTCCACTGAGCTGATCAGGAGGGGGCAACCAAGAGTCACCTGTTTAGTCCACTGTGTGTGTGTGTGTGTGTGTGTGTGTGTGTGTGTGTGTGTGTGTGCAATGGGTGTGACTAATACAGTTGAGGTTGGGATTAACTTTTCAACTCTGAGTATCGTTCTCTTTAAACCTCCTGACATAATATTCTTTCTAGCACACACATGCATGCATGCCTACAGTATGCAAGAAGATGACTTCTAAAATAGCAAATTATTTCTGAGATGAAAGGTTTGGGTTATTTTCTCCCCTCTAAGAGGATCCAAGCCAAAATGAGTGACTGCCAACAATTTCTGTGAGTGTGTATAAATGTGTGTGAATAAAAATCGGGCTTCTTTGTACCTTTGCACTTCCTGGCATGTCTTCAAATGCTCATGTGTGATCTAGGTCTGTGTCATTAGCATCACAAAGATAATTGTGCACTGGTTACATGTATTATTAATGTAATATCCTTCTCTGGTAATTATCTGTACTTTAATATCATACTTTTCACAAATGTCTGCCATCCTTTCTCCAGCTCTCTCTTTTTCTGTACCCTCACCCCAAAACCTAATTTCACTCCTTTCCTTAATTTAGGTTTAAACAATTAAGGATATCTTTTTCAAATGGCTATATTTTGTTTGAAAATATTTTGTTCCTCCAAATGTGTCAGTTTATGCCACCAATTATATATTGTAGATACCAATTCAGTATGCTGAATACCAAGTATGAGTGTTAATTTATCCCTAAAATCTCATCACTCTGGATTTTTACAAATATGTCACATCCCTTACATCAGATGTTTTAAAGGTTGGTCTTTAAAGACAAGTTTACCACGTGTGAAATCCTCCAAGCTACAATGCAGCCCTTGATCATCAGGTATGGCCATCAGACATGTAGGGAATACTCTCATAGCAATCAATGAAAGCTGCTTCATTGCAGCATTGCATGTGTATTGCATCACGTCTCATTGAAGCAATACAATAAAAAAGAGAATGGCTCCTGCATGAATCCATACTCAGTCTGTGTAAATGGTAAGAAACTAAGTGTCTCTTGGTTGTATTCAGGACTCGTAAAAGAAAATCTATAATCTGAGAATTATTTTTTATATTTTTCAAATATCAAGAGTACACAAGCTGTATTAGACTCTTGTTGGAATGTGGTTGATGTAAGCTTTTGTTGGGCCTTTTGTTCCCAACCTATATACTTCTGTATATTAGTAAATACAATCAGCCCGATCTCACAGAAATACCTACCCACTTGAGGTTCTGGGATATTATGGAGCCCAGGAAGAGGAAGGACTCCACAGCGTCAACGGGGGAGTCACACAGAGTGATGGGGGGAGGTGGGGCTGCGTTCTTCCTGAAATCCACAACCATCTCCACTGTCTTTAGAGCGTTGAGTTCTAGGTTGTTCAGACAGCACCAGGTCACCAGATGGTCAGTCTCCCACCTGTAGGCGGACTCATCCCCACCAGAGATGAGTCCAATGAGGGTGGTGTCATACGCAGACTTCAGGAGCTTGACGGACTGGTGACTGGAGGTGCAGCTGTTGGTGTACAGGGAGAAGAGCAGAGGGGAGAGAACGCAGCCTTGGGGGGAACCGGTGCTGATGGTCCGGGAGGCTGAGACGTGTTTTCCCAGCTTCACGTGCTGCTTCCTGTCAGACAGGAAGTCTGTGATCCACTTGCAGGTGGAGTCGGGCACATGCAGCTGGGAGAGCTTGTTGTGCAGCAGAGACGGGATGATGGTGTTAAAAGCAGAGCTGAAGTCCACAAACAGGATCCTGGCGTAGGTTCCTGGGGAGTCCAGGTGCTGGAGGATGAAGTGAAGGGCCAAGTTGACTGCGTCGTCTACAGACCTGTTGGCTCTGTAGGTGAACTGTGGGGGGTCCAGGAGTGGGTCAGTGAGGGTTTTCAGGTGGGACAGGACCAGGCGCTCAAAAGACTTCATGACCACAGAGGTCAGGGCGACGGGCCTGTAGTCATTGAGTCCTGTGATCCTTGGTTCTTTGGGGACGGGGATGATGGTGGAGGCCTTGAAGCAGGCTGGTACAATGGCATGTCTCCAGGGAGGTGTTGAAGATGTCTGTAAACACCGGAGACAGCTGATCAGCACAATGCTTCAGGGTGGAGGGGGAGACAGAGTCCGGGCCGGCTGCTTTGCGTTTTTAATGATTCCCTGCCTGAGTATGATATAAGAGTAGTCTCTACTGTGGGGGAGCTCATGTGATTGGTTGAAAATGGAGGAGACATCTAATACTTCTTTAAATAAGGACACATCGCAAACAGTTCATCTCTCCATTATATTGTATCTAATAAAACTGCATCGACTGCAATTGGTGCTTTTGTTTGGAATCCTATTAAAAAGCACAGATTAAAACAGAAAACAATAATA
Organism: Leptoclinus maculatus; assembly: GCA_032191485.1. NCBI lineage: Eukaryota > Metazoa > Chordata > Actinopteri > Perciformes > Stichaeidae > Leptoclinus > Leptoclinus maculatus. Next base: position 36,484 of record JAVDOI010000211.1, read on the forward strand.
GGACAATATTCGGAACAAATTGATTGATAACGTGAAAAAATGGAAAGATAGAAAAAAGCACCTGATATGATATGACAACAATAACAAAAAGCAAAACAGTAGCATTCAAATTAAAGCATGGACAATGAGTATATCCATATGAAAGTGCACATGGAAACATGTGCAAGCTGATATGCTCTGTAGAATGTACACAAACATGAACATGTAAAGCCCCCCGAAGAAAAAGTAGAAGCCATTGTAAGAAAGGTGTTTAAGGGACTTGAACACGTACACACAAACTCTGAGCCCTATAGAAAAAAGAAAACAGCTACACACACACACAGCGGCGCAGCGGATGAGGTTGAACTCAGCTCACACAATAGGAGTGTTTTTGGGTCAGCTGTCCCTTAGTGTGGTGGACAGACGTTTCACTGACACAATATCCCTTTAATGACATCATATAATGGGTGCTTCGGGCACACTTTACGGCTTAGAGCAGCCTTTTTAACTGCTTAGACTAAGCTGCTTTGTGGCACTGAAAAAGAGCAGTATAGAGGAGAAAAAGGGAAAGAAATCACGCCATCCTCTTTAGATGACAGCCAGACAATAGCCACACGCTTAACAGATTAAACAGCCGTAACATTTGTGACGCACTGTAAACAAAGCTAAGTGGAGGATTTTCACTTTCTCTCTCTGAATCCCTTTCGACCCCTTTTCCTCTCCTCTGTTCACTCTCTCTTTGTTTGTACAATTACCCACTTGCGCTACTTTGCCTTTCTCTAAATGCTCCGATCTGTAAGGGATGAGCCTGTGCTTGGGTTTTAAAGTTAGATCCGGAGCAACGAGCTGAGCTAAAATCACTGAGGGGATTGTGGTTGTAAATGTCACTGCATCCCCTAATGGGGATTCAGCCTTTAACTGCTGCTATTGTTTTACCCCCAGTGTGCTGACAAGGCTTGAATACAAACTGTGGATGAGGAGGATGAAAGTCAACACAGAAGTGATGAGTAATTTTGTATTTTGTTGGATTTGGTGAAAGAGACAAAGCCTGCGTTTTATTTAATTTATTATATATATTATTTCTTGTTCTTGAAGAGTGATTTCAATCCAACAATTCTCCCTCCTGCGTCCCCCCCTCCTCTGTATCTGCCATGCTGGCTTCATGAAAAACCACCGCAGGCTAACTGTCCTGTGGAATAATGTAAACCCAAGAAACTGCAGTTATTAATGGGATTCATGTACTGTGGCAGTTTTAAGACACCGTTGAACCCCTAACCCTAACCCTAGTTTTCATAACGAGATATAATAATATGAATGAGTGCAAATAATATACAAATAAAAAAAATAACTGTTCAGCTTACGTAAGAAAGAAGTCCTTGGAATTAGTAGGCAGTCTGGAAAATATCCGAAGCACTCTGATTGTAAGTTAAAAAACATTTATTAAATCATTGATGTCCAACACGTTTGGACTTAACAAATCTTCACCAGGGTATGAGTGAGTGCAAATTATAACATGCCGTTTAAAACATATCTGCCTCAATGAGCACATTGAATGGGATGTATGTAAAACACCCTGATGAAAGTAAACTGGACTAATGTTGGGGCTTTCTTGTTTAAAGTAGTCAAATGTTTGCTGAGTAACTTGTCATCCAGCTTGACTCTCTCTATATTTAGTCTCTTGCTGGTTTAGGATTGGACACACTTTATCTAACTCTCGTACTTATCGTAATAACAATTCAATAGCTCATGTATTTGTTTCACACTGCAAAACAAATATATTCTTAACAACTATGACACTCGTCTACGGTTGCTGTAAACACATGTTTTCAATTCAAACAAAATCTTAGTTAGGTTTAGCAAAAACATCCTGGTTGGGCTTAAAATAGGTACGTGAACTAAGTAAAACAACGTACACAAAACTTAAAGGTAACTCAAAAACACTGTTCTCAAACACCAGTCTCCTGGTTGAAAGTCCTGTGTTAGTTTGACCAATGCACCTCCTCTCTCAAAATATTACAATGTTATTCCTGACCTCTCAGAAAACACACTTATGTAGCATATGGTTTGAATGTGCAGAAAGTTTTGAACATGAGCAGAAATTTTGCTGAAACATATAATATGATCTATTGAAGTCCAGGGTTTTTTAAAGGAATTGAAATTAATAAGTTAATCATTGATGTAGTTGCACATCTACAGAGGACTTCCCCAAGCAACTTGATAACAATATTGCCTCTTTTCAGCAGACACAAATTTGAACATGACAATGATCCAGTTTATCATCTTAGCGATTAAAATTGGTTCTAAGAGGATAGTACATAAAATCAGCTATAGTTATTCAATGACACTTTAAAACAACTGTTATAAGGGATTAAAGACACATGCACAGCATCATGACAGGAGCTTTTAGAAACTTAAACACAGGAGATTTTTGGAATAATGCCATTAGTGCCCTGACCTTTCCAAGTAAGACAGTGACATGATTCTGGGGGTTTGGTAAAAGGTGACGGCTTACTGCTTGCTTATAAAACCTGTGTGTAAGTGACACTGTATGTGTCCACCACGGTGTGTCACTAGCAGTCAACCATAAAGCTCTGTCCTGCTTGGAATGAGAATATTTGCTAAATGTTCTATAGAGACACAATTTATTTTAGGATAAGACTAGTTGTTTTATATCTAGTTGGCTTATCCTTCAGATTTTGCTGTCATATTAATTTTATCTGATCAATTTCAATCAATTATTTGAAGGAACAGTCTGACATTTTTATAGATGTGCAACCAATGAATGAATAAAAAAAGTATTGTGAAACACAAAGAATCACACAAATGCACATTGGGTAAATGGGGTGCAGTGTACACCCTGGACAGCTCGCCAGACTATCGCAGGCCTGAAAACCATTCACACTTACCTACGGCAATTTAGAGTCATCAATCAACCTAAGCTGCATGTCGTTGCACTTTGGGAGGAAGTCAGAGAACCCGGAGGGATGCAAACTCCACACAGAAGGGCCGTCCAACTCGGGACCCAAACACGTTGCCTCTTGCTGTGAGGGAACAGTGTTAGCCACCTGCACTGTGCAGCCCTCCACCATCATAACCAAAACATCAAATGGGGGATATGTTATGGAGGAACGGTGTTCAGACTTTCACAGACTTGTGTAGAATTTGTGGCAAGGAGCATTGAGCTACTCTGGCAGGTTGCTGTGGCCAAACACCATTGGTCTGTTAGTCGGTCCACCACTTTGGTTCCAACTGACATATTTCAATAACTAGAGGATGAATTGCCATGATTTTTTAAGAAACACATCCAGGCCTGTAGTACTTAAGACTGGTCTCTGTCTCAAGCTCAATACAAGATCTCTTTTTTTAATTCTTGCATTTGTCTCGGTCTCATGTGTTGTTGGACTTGGAATTGTGTTGGTCTCGGGCTCAGCTATTAAGAACTGGGCAAGTTGTTCCAGGCTGCTCAGCAAGCAGAGAGAGAGAGAGAGAGAGAGAGAGAGAGAGACAGAAGGGAAAACAATGTGTAGAGCCAGCACATGTCTGTGTGAAAAAATTGGCATGGTGGCAAAGAAGAAAATATCACCCAGTCCTGGTGTTTTTGACCCTGGAACCAAGTTCCAACATTAACTCTAAATTTTTCTTATCTCGCTGATTGCTGGTAAACACCAGGGTTGGGTAGTAATGTGTAACACAAATGAGTACGTTTTTATCAGTACGTAAACTGCTTTAAACTTCACTACAAAGGCTATTCATACTGTTGTTACAACTGTCTGTTATCTACTGTGCACTTTGCCTAAATTATCCAAAATGAGCTGGTATCCAAGCTATGTAAATGGTATATGGACTGTACTTGTATAGCACTTTTCTAGTCTTCTGACCAACATTCATACCCATTCACACACCACAGGAACAGCTTACAGGAGCAAATTGGGGTTTAGTGTCTTGCCCAAGGACACATCGACTAGCGCAGCTGGGGATCGAACTGTCAATCCTTTGATTGAAGGACGACCCGCTCTATCACAGTTGCCCTATGTGCGCACAGTTACGCAGGAGAGAAGAGGATTAGCATTGGGGAGATATTATTATGGTCTTGAAAAGGACTTGCTTTGCTCTAGACTCCCCCGACTTTTCCTTGTGCGCTGGCATGAGCTTGACATTTGTGGCTCAGAGTGAAATGTGTTAAGAACTAATGGATGTACTGCCATTGTATCTTCGGCCAACATTCAAATTCCATAGAAGGTAGATTATGATGACATTGATGATTCTACCTCTAGGTCAAAGTTTCTACTTATTCAGTTAAATGACTCAACATGTCCCAGATAATGTATCTTCCCCTGACTTTGTCTCCACATGGTTGACATGTTGACAGTTTTTATTGAAATGGCTCTACTATTGGATGGGTTGCTGAGAAATGTGGGACAGATATTCATGCTCTTCAGAATATGGATTATAGTCAATTTGAATCCCTTACATTTTATCTAGCGCCATCTAGTCAAAATGTAAGTTTTGACCACTGGAGGTCGCTGCATCGTGTAGGCGGCAGCGGCAGGAACTGGAACCCGCTGCGGCTCGGAGGCGGCAACTGGAACTGGAGCTCGCTGCGGTTCCGAGGCGGCAGCCCGATACGGAGTCGGGCGGACTGATGACCGAACACGGGGAGCTGGAGTCGGTCGGACTGCCGACTGCGGCTTGGAGACGGTAGCGGCTGGAACTGGAGCCCGCTGCGGCTTGGCGGAGACGGAGGCTCACTGCGGCCCAGCGGGAACGGGAGTCTGACCTTTCCTCTGCCTCTGCCTCCTACGAGGGTTGAAAGGGCAGTCCATCAAGTCACGGTTCACCTTCTGGACACTCCGAGGCCCTCCAGAGGCCAGGCGGGTTCCCATAAACTGTTCATACCGCTCAGAGAGACGGCACTCCAAACGGTGGTCTGCTGAGTCCATTTTGGGCCACATCATTCTGTCACGGGGTGTGGTGGAGGACTCAAGTGCAGACAAGACCAGAAGTAGAGTGAAGCAGGTATTTAATGAATGATTAAATCAAAACAGGAAACTTACAGGACACAACAGGGAATCCACGGACAAGACAAGAGACGAGTGGGAAAATCCAGCAGGACGAGGCAGGGCAGGCAGACGGGGAAACCGGGAACAAGACGAGCCAAACGGGCGGGTAGACATGACAATAATCTGGCAAAGAGTGACTGAGAGGAAGGGGTTTATATAGTGGCTTGAACAGGTGAGGGGAGTTGTGCCGATGTGGAGGGAGTGCTTGATTAGTGATCAGAGGCAGGTGAAGGGAGTTAAGCTGATGCTGAGGGAGTGGCTGACAGGTAGAGTGAGGAGGGTGTGGAGCTACACAAAGACACACAGAACACAGAAGGCAAAGCCTAATCGTGACAATTATTAGCAGATGATATGTGTTGATAAAGTCTTGACAGAGTCTTTGGCTGTCCAGACACTGGTGGTGATGGAGGCTGATGAGGCTGATGAAATGATGAGTTGATGAAGATAATAAATCTGATGAAGACCGGGCGCTGATCACTTACTGTTATTAATCCAGTCTTTGTTTGTATGACTGTTTATCTACTGTATGTGCAGCACTTTGGGCAACCTTTGTTGTATTTTAAAAGTGCTATACAAATACATTTTGATTGATTGATTGATTGATTGATCGGTAGGTCGAGAGGTGCTCAACAGCAACATGAACAGTTACGAACAGCTGCACCTCCTGTCACCAGTCCGTCAAGCTCCTGAAGTTCGCGTATGACACCACCCTCATTGGACTCATCTCTGGTGGAGATGAGTCCGCTTACAGGTTACAGACTGACCATCTGGTGACCTGGTGCGGTCTCAACAACTTAGAGCTCAACGCTCTAAAGACAGTGGAGATGGTTGTGGATTTCAGGAAGAACGCAGCCCCACCAGCACCTATCACCCTGTGTGACTCCCCGTCGACGTTGTGGAGTCCTTCCTCTTCCTGGGCTCCATCATAACCCAGGACCTCAAGTGGGAGCTGAACATCAGCTCCATCTTCAAGAAGGCTCAGCAGAGGATGTACTTCCTGAGGCAGCTGAAGAAATTCAACCTGCCAAAAACAATGATGGTGCACTTCTACACCGCCATCGTTGAGTCCATCCTCTGCTCCTCCATCACGGTCTGGTACGCTGCAGCCACAGCCAAGGACAAGGACAGACTGCAGCGCATCATCCGCTCTGCTGAGAGGGTGATTGGCTGCAATCTGCCGTCCTTCCAGGACTTGTTCGCTTCAAGGACCCTGAAGCGAGCAAGAAAGATTCTAGCCGACCCCTCTCACCCTGGACACAAACTGTTTGTGCCCCTTCCATCTGGCAGGAGGCTGAGGTCCATCAGGACCAAGACCTCCATCAGGACCAAGACCTCCATCAGGACCAAGACCTCATGCCACACAAACAGTTTCTTCCCGTCGGCAGTCGGGCTGATATACTCCAGATGACCTGAATGAACCTTCTCACACTTGTATTTTGAGCAAATTTTTACAACATTTCTTTTGGTAAGAACGTCAAGCATTTAGTGGAGTTAATATTTGATGCACTGACGCTGTGGCGCTAGTTCTCTCATGGCAGTGATGATTGTTTTTGATAACAGATACATCTGCATAACAAGCAACCTCCCTTGTTTACCTGCTCAGCGTGGAGAACACACAGATATCTGCCGGTGTCGTCAGGCATTTAAGACACAGCTCCTGACTCGGTAAAGATCATTTCTCTGTATGGCACCTTGACAAAGCAAGTCGGGCAAAACAGCTGATGAGCCAGTGGAGCAGGGGTGCGTGCACAACCAGGCAATCAAATGTAAATAACGGGGGAAAAATAATTCAATGCAGACATCGAGCTCTTGCTGTTATTCTGCTGTTTAATGAGGGGAAATTATATAGTTCATCGTAATTAACTATCACTAACATCAATGTTCATTCCAACCACATCTACAGGCATCAAAACAGGAAGCCAGTGGTGAAGTAGAAAAGCCCGCCTCTTGCTTGATTTGATTGGCTGAAAACAATGGTTTTGCAGGCAACCCGTTGTTAGTGCCGCCTCTCGGTGTGATCGGCCCCTAAAAAGTCTCTAAAGTAGTTCCCTTTATTTACATGATGGTCCGTGTTCTTAAAACTGTGTATGTAGTAGTATGAATGTGAGGTTGGAGGCTTCCTGGTTTTGCATGGTGAATTTATTAATATCATTATTATTATTATTAACTATTTAAAAGGTGTTGCTGCATCTGAATGAATGTTCTTTAACATACTATATGTGAAATTCTTCATGTGGTTGGTGCACAATCCCAAAATAGTAATGAGGCGACATTCACACATGGCCATAAAAACAGGGACACACACATCCGTCTGAGTCTCTTTGAGAAAAATAAAGACCAGACCAGACCTGAGGAAAGATAGTCTTCTGTCCTGCTGCTCATGATGAGGGACAGCAAAATAATTAAGCTTCATTAAACTCAATATTTTAAGTAATCACTGACCTTAACAGGACCATGAACAAAGTGAGGAGAGAAAGTGGGACATCAAATGTCCTCTCAAAACTCCTCTCATTGTCCCCTTTTGTCAATTTTAATTCAATATGCTTTATTTACATGAATGTAACACGGACACTATTACCAAAGTGCCAATTACTAATGAGATTATTTTCTTTAACACCTCCCTCCATCCTCAGCTCTCCTCCATCTCTCTCATTCATACACTCGTTCTCCATCTTTCTCCTCATTATTCTCCATTCCAACACTTTTACGTCCCCTTGTCATCCCTCTTTCCTTCAACCCCTTTCTCTCTCACTCTTACCCCTCCGTTCCTTTTCCTCTCCAACCTCTTCATTCTCTGTCATTAACCTTCTTCATCAACTTTCCACCCCTTTACCCCCTCCCCCTTTTAGTGTTTCTAATCCATGAGGACTATGACGGTGCAGATCTACACACATGCTGATGTGATCAGCCGCTAACCAGGAGTAAAGCGGTATCAACACCCTTGTAGTTTTATGGCGTATGCTAATCAGGAGTGTAGGCTGCACACACATGCACATGAAACAAGCTTAAACATACACACAGTTTTAGGGTTAGGTTGGTTTAATCATGAAAGAGTTGGGACGGGCATCGCTCAGTAAGACTGAGAGTGATGGAGCTGGGAGAGAAAGAGAAGAAAGATGGAGCTCTGCATTATATAGAGATACAACCGGATATCTCAAATATCTTACAAAGAAATATTAGAATCTTCATTCAAAGAAATATTTAATAAAGGGCTAATATGCTGAATTGCATTATACTTTACAGGAATTATACTGCGATGCAGTCACATGCCCATGTTTCAGTGAACATTTCTGTCTGTACTTTAGTGCGACTGTGTGAGGTTGTGGAATGTATTGGTGGAGGCGCTCTGTGTTGTGTTTGAAACCACTATCTCCTCACTGCAGCTGGATGGAACACAGATTGGACCAGAGCTATAAATACTCTCTCTGAGACACACACACCATGAACACACCTCGACGCTGAGCTTGAGCTCCGTCCGCTCTGCCAAACCCGATTAAACAGAAAATAAATCATTGTAAGACACGCACACGCACGCACACGCACACGCACACGCACACGCACACAGTTAACACACATGCAGATTCATGTACCTGAACACATGCACACAAATACAAAAATAGCACAGTTGTTAGTATTTCCTGTGGCTTTTGGATGTTTACTGGATTCAAACATTGAAGTGTCAGTTGAAGTCGACACTTTCAGAATATATCTCATTTAAAGTTACGAAAACATAAACAGTGGAATAAAAGAGATAAAATCAAAATCAAATCTTGATTCCCATGAGGACAAACTATATAATAACCATTATTCGTAAATAGTGTATTCATATTTCATTACATTTGGTTAATAGTTATTTTACAAATAACAACAATGACATGATAATTAATACTGTTTATTCATTATTAGAAATGGTATAATGTAATTGGAATGTTACAACAATAAACTGTGATTTTAACAGTTTATTGTTGCATCATTCCAATTATTATATCAACTTCTTGTTAACGATGACCAAACGATTTGTAAACCTTTAAGAAATTGTTGGTAATGATGATGTGTATACAGATATTTAAACACTTTATTGAATGGTTAAGTAAGCATCTATAAACATTATTTCAATAGATAGTTAATACCTTTTCATGGTTAATAATTGATTTTTGTGTATCGATGTTTTTCAAACAATTTCTTAAGGTTTATAAATAATATATATAGTAATAATTTAGAAATACTATACAAAGTATATCAAATGTTTGCAACAATATACTGTTAAGAAATAATGAATTGTAATCATCTCTTATCAGCTATGATGAAATATACATCTTATACGCTAATTCTATCATATTTGACAAATCAATGATACAATTACACATATTGTAGCATTAAGACTGATTAGTAAACATTTCTTATTATCATTGTTAATATGGTAAATTATGATACTATGGCATATGAAATATGGTAAATGTTAAAAGGACTTTCTCATCTTCCTCTACGTGTCAACATGGACTGTACTTGTATAGCGTTCACCCATTTACACACATTCATACTGAGAGCCGAGGATCCCACACAAGGTGCCACCTTTAATCAGTAGACTAAACACAGCCGTCGGAGGGTTCACTGTTGTTCCTGAGGACACTGACATTCATACTGAGAGCCGAGGATCCCACACAAGGTACCACCTTTAATCAGTAGACTAAACACAGCCGTCGGAGGGTTCACTGTTGTTCCTGAGGACACTGACATGCAGACTGAGAGCCGAGGATCCCACACAAGGTGCCACCTTTAATCAGTAGACTAAACACAGCCGTCGGAGGGTTCACTGTTGTTCCTGAGGACACTGACATTCATACTGAGAGCCGAGGATCCCACACAAGGTACCACCTTTAATCAGTAGACTAAACACAGCCGTCGGAGGGTTCACTGTTGTTCCTGAGGACACTGACATGCAGACTGAGAGCCGAGGATCCCACACAAGGTGCCACCTTTAATCAGTAGACTAAACACAGCCGTCGGAGGGTTCACTGTTGTTCCTGAGGACACTGACATGCAGACTGAGAGCCGAGGATCCCACACAAGGTGCCACCTTTAATCAGTAGACTAAACACAGCCGTCGGAGGGTTCACTGTTGTTCCTGAGGACACTGACATGCAGACTGGGAGCCGAGGATCCCACACAAGGTGCCACCTTTAATCAGTAGACTAAACACAGCCGTCGGAGGGTTCACTGTTGTTCCTGAGGACACTGACATTCATACTGGGAGCCGAGGATCCCACACAAGGTACCACCTTTAATCAGTAGACTAAACGCAGCCGTCGGAGGGTTCACTGTTGTTCCTGAGGACACTGACATTCATACTGAGAGCCGAGGATCCCACACAAGGTACCACCTTTAATCAGTAGACTAAACGCAGCCGTCGGAGGGTTCACTGTTGTTCCTGAGGACACTGACATTCATACTGAGAGCCGAGGATCCCACACAAGGTGCCACCTTTAATCAGTAGACTAAACACAGCCGTCGGAGGGTTCACTGTTGTTCCTGAGGACACTGACATGCAGACTGGGAGCCGAGGATCCCACACAAGGTGCCACCTTTAATCAGTAGACTAAACACAGCCGTCGGAGGGTTCACTGTTGTTCCTGAGGACACTGACATTCATACTGGGAGCCGAGGATCCCACACAAGGTACCACCTTTAATCAGTAGACTAAACGCAGCCGTCGGAGGGTTCACTGTTGTTCCTGAGGACACTGACATTCATACTGAGAGCCGAGGATCCCACACAAGGTGCCACCTTTAATCAGTAGACTAAACACAGCCGTCGGAGGGTTCACTGTTGTTCCTGAGGACACTGACATTCATACTGAGAGCCGAGGATCCCACACAAGGTGCCACCTTTAATCAGTAGACTAAACACAGCCGTCGGAGGGTTCACTGTTGTTCCTGAGGACACTGACATTCATACTGAGAGCCGAGGATCCCACACAAGGTGCCACCTTTAATCAGTAGACTAAACACAGCCGTCGGAGGGTTCACTGTTGTTCCTGAGGACACTGACATGCAGACTGGGAGCCGAGGATCCCACACAAGGTGCCACCTTTAATCAGTAGACTAAACGCAGCCGTCGGAGGGTTCACTGTTGTTCCTGAGGACACTGACATTCATACTGAGAGCCGAGGATCCCACACAAGGTACCACCTTTAATCAGTAGACTAAACACAGCCGTCGGAGGGTTCACTGTTGTTCCTGAGGACACTGACATGCAGACTGAGAGCCGAGGATCCCACACAAGGTACCACCTTTAATCAGTAGACTAAACACAGCCGTCGGAGGGTTCACTGTTGTTCCTGAGGACACTGACATGCAGACTGAGAGCCGAGGATCCCACACAAGGTACCACCTTTAATCAGTAGACTAAACACAGCCGTCGGAGGGTTCACTGTTGTTCCTGAGGACACTGACATTCATACTGAGAGCCGAGGATCCCACACAAGGTGCCACCTTTAATCAGTAGACTAAACACAGCCGTCGGAGGGTTCACTGTTGTTCCTGAGGACACTGACATGCAGACTGAGAGCCGAGGATCCCACACAAGGTGCCACCTTTAATCAGTAGACTAAACACAGCCGTCGGAGGGTTCACTGTTGTTCCTGAGGACACTGACATGCAGACTGAGAGCCGAGGATCCCACACAAGGTGCCACCTTTAATCAGTAGACTAAACACAGCCGTCGGAGGGTTCACTGTTGTTCCTGAGGACTCGGACATGCAGACTGGAGGCGCCGGGATCGAACTGCCGATCTTATGATAGGAATATGAACATCTCTTCCTCTTGAGCCACATAATATGGTATAAGGTGAAAGGTACTAATACACTATACCATAATGTATAATAATATATATTAGTAGTATATAGAGTATCACATATAAAACCAATATGGGTATAATATAGTAAAATGTAGTATAATATAATAGCATCACTGGTATTTCCTACATGAGTGACCTGTACTTTTCAACATGAACACAGATGTTGTCTTACATCAACACTGGTGGGACTGTCTTAACCTCATTAGCCTCTGCTGGGCTGATCAGCATTAGGCTCTGGGGTGCAGGGAAACAACAATTACCCATCATTATCACCATTTATTTAAATAAATGCTCTGTGTGCATTGATATATTCTACCACTGAATGAGTGAACTTTTCCAGGTACACTCAGTTAGAAAGCTATGACTTGGCATCATGAGTATACTATGTGGATACATGGAGACATGTTACATGTTCTATTTTGAATCCAAACGGAGTTGGTAGCAGGAAACAAAGAAAACTATTTGTCCCTTATTTAAACCAGAGACATAAGACGTATTTGGCTTGTGTGGCCATAAAAAATGGAATTCACGTGAAAAATGTTTGTTGATATCTCAACATATTGGAAGCAGTTCTAGTAATCATGTGACTATACATTTAAAGTAAATGTGTACACAACATCTGTGCATGCTGTCCTAATACACAGCAGCTTCTTTGACACAGTCAAACAGAACTACTAGCTTGGTGGAGAAAGGTAGTTGGATGTTGTTCTCCTGAGACAATGTGATCATCAGATTCATCTCAAATTGGTTAGCAAGCAACTCTAAGAGAGAAAAATTGAGGTGTGATAACAGAAAATGAACAATATTGAGAGTAGCTGTCAATCGGAATTAGTCCTGCTAACTGGTACAACGCACGGAAACCAGTTTAGGATGGAAAACATGCCTCTAATCTGTGATGCTGCAGTTTGAGTGGAGCCACTGATTGGGCCTTTAGTACTTGCTGGGTGCTGCTGTTGTTGTGGTGAGTCCCAGTGTTTCAGTGCGATAAGGGAACAGCTGCAGCTGAATGCTAACAGGACAACTGAAGATGCTGGTAATTGCTGTTTCGCCTCAGAAAGATCTGTCTTAGCATGTCACGCACAGTCGTCTTCTACTTGTGTGTGTCTGTGTGTAAAGTCTTCATGAGCTCATCTGTCTATAAATGAATAATACGGTGTACGGGTTTGTTTATGAGCGAATCCGTTCAATAATGTGCTTGTTATGTGGCTCTTTTCCAGTGTGTGTGTTTAAAGGCATATATGCAGCATGAAGGTCGGTGTGGCTGTTTGTAACTTGCACACATTTCTGTTGTTCTATTAGTTCCTTTCATCTCTCATTCTCTCTCACACACACACTCTCACACACACACACACACACACACACACACACACACACACACACACACACACACACACACACACACACCATGTTGCGGTGCATGGAGCACCTCTCTGCTATTGTGTGTCAAGACTTAAATGAAGTTCTGCATTCTGTTCTGAGCAGATATTCATCCAGTCGTCAGCATTTAAATGTTCTTGGAGAGAGATATGACTTCTAAAGTTCTCTGCAATTCATAACAAAACATTCTTCATTTGATTAATGAAATGATTTAACCTCAGAAATGTTCAGTAGGGCGATGGAGGGGGAACACTTGGCCCTCTTCAGATGTCTTTACTGTCCGTTTCACATGGATGATGCTGAGTGACTACTGTATTTCTTTGGTTTTTCTGGGACTTAGGTCCACTCTGCAAATGGTGTTCTTTGTTATTGACGCGGTTGTTGGAGTTAGTGGTGTCAATAATAACGTGTCATCAGACTACTTGTTGGACAGCATCTCAGGGTCTGAGCTCCCACAGTCATCTGTGTTCAGGTTAATCAGGAGTCAGGGTTAACTGAAACAAACCAACACTCTCTGACATATTATGGGTTAGGGTTATCATCACGTTGAGTCAAGTCCATGTCATGACTGTAGTCATTGACTAATTCAATAGTATCACTTGTTGTAGGTCTGATGTTCCACTTCCTCCTGATTTGGTGCACATCATCAATGTTCAATTGTTCAAAATGTATTATGGCACTGTCATGTTTTGTAAATGTATTTATTTTCCTCTGTTTTAGTGATTTAAAAAGTCCTTCAACATCCACTGTGCTTCATTGCTCTAAATAAATGAAAAAGGTTCAAGTGGTTTGAATACCATCTGCAGGACGGAAATGATTCATTGAAAGTTTCAATGATTTGATGGATTGTGTGCCCTTAAAATTCTGTGTTTCTGAGGACCAGTTGAAGTTGTCAAGAAAGGACATTTATAGTAGTGGAAGACATTTGTCCTCATACTCTACACAGGGCTGAGCATTTGACACTAAAGAGGTTTGGTTTGGGAATAGTTTAGGGCAAAATGTCAATAAAGGTCCTCAAAAGTATAGAAGTGAGTGCATGTGTGTGTGTGTGTGTGTAAAGAATATGTACAGCATCATCGTGTTATTGTATGCAAGCGTTCCTACACTCACATATTGATTTATAGAAACAATGAATCTGTTCTCACCCCCCCTCTACTCATAATTAGCTCACTGCCCAAGGCCATAGCTCATTCTGATTTGCTAACCACTGTTTCACTTCATGGTCTGAGTATTGATCGCTGTGTGATTGGCCTGCACAACATTGAGCAGCTTGATAGAAAGTTTACATTGCTCATTAGATTGAAGTCTGTAAGGAGGATAATTACATGTTAGGTAACAAACACAACAGGATACAAACCACTGCTGGAGAAGCTGGAGAGAGCGTAATTAGAAAACAGCTGCTTTTTATTTTGAAATAGAAGAACATGGAATGCCCACACTGAGAGAAAGATTGAAGAAATAAAATGTCTATCCCTGCTAGCAGTATCGTGTTGCAGTTGTTATCATCAGACCACTAAAAGTAATTGCCTCGGTTTGGGCTGAGAGCTTTAGTTTCAATGAAGGACCGTCTGAATTCAACAGCATTCAATGACGTTTTAGACAATAGTGGGTTTGGCAAGTTTGTGGCAAAAGTTCAGGGAAAGCCACTTCCTGTATGGCCTGTACCTTAAACCCCATCCAATGTGTTTGGGTTGAATTGGAGCACTGATTGTGAGCCAGACCTCATCACCTGGTTCCAACCGCTGCACGAGACCAGACCGTTATAGCAGCACTTTTGTCAATGTAGTGCATATACTTGGCAGTGGGATAGTATTTTGTATATCACTGCAAAGGACTGTAAAATCGTATTTTCACTGCTTTAGATGCCAGTTCGGGCGGCCCACCTAGTGGTCCGTGGCCCACTTGATGTTTGAACAGCTCATCTGATGCGGGGGGTTGTACCGATGTGGTACCTGTCGTCGTCAACTCCCCCAAAGGCTGCACAGTGGAAATACAATGAATGAAAATACAAATGAATGGATGATAAAGAAGGTTGATTCATCATAATGGTTCAACACATTTATATAATGTCAGTACCAAACACAATCCTTGCAGCAGTGATGACAGTGATGACAGTGATGACCAGTTCCACCCTGATACACATAAACGTTTGGTTGATAAAGTGAAAGCTGCAGATTAAAAAGTAATTTTGATCTTCAAGACAATCGAGTTGTGCTTCATGCACAGAAGTGGAGCGGCCCCGTACCAGAGATTGGCGTTAGTAATGTTTTGTACACTAACTGTTAGTCTCCAATGAGAGTACAAGGCCCTGAGTTTGGTTATGTGTTCCTATGAAAATCTCATCTCTTGTGAATCAATACTCCATTTACCAGCAGCTCACAAGACTGGAGCTGAGTAAGGAGCGCTGTACTCCTCCTCCTCCTCCTCCTCCTCCTCCTCGCCCTGCTGCTTTTCTCCTTTCATTCAGCCCGATACCTCCTTCTCTCTTTTTCCTTTTCATTACTTCCGCCTCTTCTTCTCTATTTTGTCGTTTTTCACATTGTTTCTTAGCTTCTTCTCTCCTTCTTTCTTTTCCACCTCCATTCCTTCTTTTTACCCACACTGATTCCTTTTCTCTCCATTCCGTTTCTTCTTCCTTTAATCGCCCTTTTTGACATTTATTCCTCCTCTCTTTCCCATCTTTGATTCTTCTCCTCCAGTTACTTCCCATGTTCTCGTTACCCTCCTCACAGACCTTCCTTCCTCTCTATTTACTGTAGCCTCCTCATATTTCTTGTCACCTTTCCTCTTCAGTCCTCCTTCATTGTAACATCCTCTCCTCTTCCTCCTCTCCTTTCCTAGAACCAATTCCCCAATAGGTCATGCAGGGTCTCTGTGTGTGTGTTTATGTGAGTCAGGCTGCAGCTGCACTCGTGAGCTGAGACAGTTTATACATTCCTCAGGACGAGGAGAGCAAAATGGCTACGTCACATTTTACCAATCATTTAATTAGCTTGTAATTGACATTTGAAATGCTTCACATTTAAATTAGAGGGCCTGGTGTCGCTATGGAAGTCACAGCAACGGAGGAATTATTTAAATCTCAGTAAAGCAACGAAGACAAAAAGAGAAAACGTAGTGTAAGAGAGAATCATAGAGGAAGAAAGAGCAGTTCAGAGTAAGTAAGAGAGAAAAAAGAAGATAACGGGAAAGAGCATAAGAAAGATGAAGTCATGCATGTTATCGTTTCCTCACCAGAGGTTAAAGGTCGTCTGTCCTCCGGCTTATTCGTCCCAATCAAATCCGCCAGTCGCTGGTTCAGCCAGCGGTGTCTCATCGTGATGTCTGGTGTTTTGCATCATTGATTAGATAGATTATATTGATTCTATCTGATTCTCAATGTACATGGTGTAATTGCACACCAGATTCAATACATTTTTTATTTTCTAAGGGTCATGAATCAGCAATTTCATTCACTATTAAATGATAACTTTTAGCTGACGGTAAAGCCTCATAAACAACCTCCAACGCAGGAGTCAGTCCAAATGTAAGTTACTTCATGGATATGAACCCAGTACAGTAGACTCTTCAAAGAGCAAGAACTCAGCGTGCTATGAGTCTCAGAGAGTCAGCAGCTTCCACATAACTGCGTATACTTCTTAGTACCAACACGTTCTCACCCGTCAAAGTACTTCCAGCTATGAATCTCTGGCGTCAGTTTTGGATAAGGTTGAATCCGTATGATGGTCTTGTCTCATGATGCCCTGGATGTGTTTATGATGCTGCGTCGGTTTCAGATACCGAGGGAACCCGACTGAGCGTCAGTTCTAGTACAGTGTGGTACCAACACAGTTCAAGATTAAAGCTGTCTTACACTTGTTTCTTAGTACACGTTGGTGGGAGACACCAACCTCTTACTCTGCATGAATATTGAAGAAATACAATGAAAACATAATCTCATGTCTGCAGCTGCTCCGTAAACAGCCCAGAGGGAGGAAACCATCGATTCGGGCTAATGACTGGATTAATATGATCAGATGTGTGTGAACAAGAGAGAAATGTTGATGTATGATTATATGATTATTACTGCAATGTGTCTGAGAGAGAGAAACAATGATAGTACATCTATCTGACTGATAGACAGAGTTCAAATTCAGACAGAATGAGAGTTGTGAATTCAACTGTTTGGCTCAGCTGAGCGTCTATGAGACGTGCTGAGCGTATGTTGTTGGGACCTGACTATGTGCTTTGGGACAAAGAGATCGGGAGTTTGATAAGCACCAACCCCCCACTAGGAAGAAGTTTACATTAAGGTGTGAACTCGTCACCCAAATACAACACTGCTCTCATTGGACGAGCCCAGGGATGCCGAGGCGGGACTTCCGGTTTTACAACCGGATACCCCCCAAAACTATAAAACCCCTGAGCTCCCCTGAACGCATCGCTATTCCGGCCGACCGATCAACCACGAAACCACCTCCTAGTAAGGCTACTTAAGATTTAGGTTATTGTGTTTATTACCTTGTTTGTGTTGCTGAAGTTACGTGGTGTGTATGCTCAGCAATCGCCGAGATTAACGATCGAGATTAATAAATCCGTCAGTAACAAGAACTATGGAGTCGTGTATTTCCTGGAGGGAGTGAGAGGAGAGTTACTACTCATGATGTGGGTAATATTGTTCCCTCTGATATGAATAATATTTGAATGGCCCGTGCTCTTGAGTGTGTGGTGGAATGTGTGTTTTAGCTGAATTGATTTTGACTCATTGTTCGTTAATCCCGTCATGTGTTCATGTACCTGCACTCTGAGTGTATTTGTAGGTGTTGAGCTTCATTTTTACGAGTGCAGGCCCAGGTATGAAATGCACTGCCCGCCACTGGAATACGTGTATTGTCACACCCCTAGAAACAAATGAACCAAAACCTAAAAGTAGTATTATTGTGTGTTTTGGTTTTAAACTGTATTAGTTTGTTGCACTTATTGTATTCATATTAGTTTGTTTCTGTACGTTTGCTCTGGTTTATGCTCTTAGATGCTTGTTTAAAGGAGATGTACTTCTGACTTCTGGTGACTAGTAGTTCTCTTGAATACGATGTTGAATACACTTACTGTAAGTCTCTTTGGATGAAAGCGTCTGCTACATGACTGTACTGTAATGTAAACTGTGACATTGAGGGTGCAGTTTAGATGTAGGGGAATGTAGATTTGTAGAAGGTTTGTACTTTAAAAAGTCAGCTGGCAGCACTGCAGTCAGAGTAAAGTCAGAG
>JAVDOI010000211.1:62500-107500 GCA_032191485.1 Leptoclinus maculatus
GCCTTTCTTTCTCAGTGGGTTTTCCATTTCTTTCCTCATCCTTGTCATAAATCATCTTTTATAGATGTTTCTCAACTCATTTCTTTAATTTTTGACTCCTATCTTTATCTTTCTTAATTAAAACACACTTTATCTTCTTATGTCAACGTTATTGCTGGTCACTGATGGAGGTCACGAGACGAACAAGTTTCACTTCGTTCCCAATTCACCGTTTTCACGCAGATAACAAGCATGTGTGAAAATGTGTGAAAGTGCAGATTTTAATCAGTGAAAACCACACTGATGTTTATCAACAATTATCTCTGATTTATCTATAATTTGTGTTATAACATCATCAGAGTTTGATAGTGTAAGAAGCATTTAACAGTGTAGAACAGTGTGCAAAGGAAATTAAACTTAAAAGCATTTTTATTTGAAATGAATGTCAACATATATGTAAAATATATCACAATACACGCAAAAACAAACACAGGGGCACACACATGAAGATGAATAAAGCTCTAACTCTTTAACAGTGAAACATCCACTGCTGCCATTATAGATTCAAATCTTTCACTTTTTAATGTACATAACATCGTCAATGTTAATACAAATCGTACACACTGTATATACAGAATAGAGATAACTTTGCATGTACATACTGAACATGATCATCCAGCCTTTCCATTCAGTATTTATTTAATTGACCTTTTTGTTTTGTTTACAATTTACAGAATACCTGATTATGTCTGACTCCACCGAGTTCGAGTCGACTGATTCGTCTGGCATCGTGAAAATGAAACATTGCTTTCTCTATTAAAAAGTAATCGACCAATAAATGTAGCGTTGAGACGAACACTGTCAAGTCATGTCAGCTGTGAACAATGGAGAGCTACGGACTGAACTGCTATCCAAGCTGCTCCGAATGGATTCATGAACCAAACATCTCTCTGAAACATGGATTCATTCTGCTGCCAGATGAAATGTTTACACTCTGACTCAGCTTCTTTTTACATCTCTGGTGTATCTTCTCTACTCCTCTCTCCTCTTCCTCATTTGTGTTCATGACCGTTACGTTAAGCTGGCCAATGAAAACAACACCAGGAGGTCGCTGTGGCTCAGCGGTGGAGCAGGGTCGTCCTTCAATCAGAGGATCGGTGGTTTGATCCCCGGCTCCGCTGGTCCATGTCAATGGTTGTGAATTGACGTAAACGGTTAGAGTCCTGATGCGCAGGTGGCACCTTGCATGGTACACCAGTGTATGTCTCAAACTTTTACACAAATCCTCCAGAATAAACGGATCCATCAGGGAGAATGATCTCGACTTCTCTGAATCTCTTTGGTGTTTGGGCTCATTAATAGTTTTGAACATAATAACAACAATAACACAACATGTGTTACTTTCTTCAGCTGTATGTAGTCTTGGAACACATGATATTCAGGTACAGTGTACAACGCACAGAAGGAACAACAAACATCAGATGGTGCTCACTCCAAAAGAAAAAGAGAGGAAATAAGAATAGATTTGAATTTGATTTGATCTCCTTGATTAACAAATTACTTTAACTTTGACGACATGCTAGTTCTGCTTTTTTTACTTTCTCTTTTAACTTGCTCTGCTACACTCCAGGTGATCCAGGTGATACTTGGCGTAAACTGAACCCTCTGATTGAAATAGATTAGGGGACAGGCAACACTTGACTTATTATTTAATTATGTTTAATTTCCTATTTTATTGTTGGTCATTGGTGCTTTTTATATATATTCATAATACTTGTATTTACTCCTATTGTCCACTACTTGTGTACATAACATAATCTTTACCTTTATATGTCCAGTGTTGTTGTCCTTGGCTCTAGCTGTTTCTGTGTCAGTACATCATGAGACATGCAAAGAATCAAATGAATTGTATGTGCACGCATACAAGGCCAAATAAAGCTGATTCTAAATACATTTGGTAATGCACATAAAGTGTCCACACACAGGGCAGGGTGATCTGTCTGGAGAGGGAATGATTTCACCATATGCTCATCTCAGCCTCCTTGATTGTGGTCATTGGTTGAAATGGCAAATAATGGAGCAATGTGCTGTGAAATGAACCCCATTATGTGTGTGTGTGTGTGTGTGTGTGTGTGTGTGTGTGTGTGTGTGTGTGTGTCAAACTCTACTAGAAGGTGAAGATAAGAGAGTGAAGGAGACCAAGTGTCCTGCAGACAGACAAGAAATGAGACGATTGTGGTCGACTGGTCTCAAACGGTGTTTGTATCTATATATATATATTATATTATTATTATTATTATGTATATATACTACATATATAAAAGTGAATGCGTTGTAATTCATAGATATATCACACAATACATTTGTGGTGGAATCCAAATAATCATGAACCATGAAGTATAAAGACTGTAAAACCAGCCGAGTATGAAACAAGATGTCAACGTTGATTTATTTGTGACATATTTGCACTTCAGTAGTTATTTTAACCTAAACCACCATCTTTTCATAAAGTGTTGTTGCCTTAAGTTAACTGAGTTGTTTCCTGTAAAGACAGAAGTTTATTTTGAAAAGACTGTTTGTATTTAACGAGCAGAATTTGAAACGTGTTGCTGGACGTTCATAGGGAAACAGAAATGAGAGGTATCTGATTCGTAAGATATATGAACCGTTGTATAAGAGAATGTTGATCGGGAGGAACAAAGAAAGTGAGAAGGGAGCCATGAAAAAAGATGATCATATAGTATGTCGAAAAAAGTCATAAACAGACAGAGTATAACACATTGATACAAACAAGTCATAGTATAGTATGTAAAATAGTCATACAAAATCACATAGTATGCCGAAAAACCCAGAAAAAACCCTCTTGGTTTCCTCAGAGTTTAGAAAAGCTCACTTCATCTCACAATGAGTCGTGGACAATTCAAGAATGAATCGTTTGGTTTAAATGCACAGAACAGCGATCACAGAAGAAATAACGCATGTAAAGAATGTTGAAAACATGTACAGCCTCCTCCTGGCTGTCTAATGGGCGCTTAAAAGATGAAATAAGACTTCAGTCGAACCAGCAACAGGAAATCGGTGACTGTTGAGCCCACATCTTCACAGAGACCTGGATCCATCGGGGTCCAGGATCAAGATGCACTTGACGGGCAGACATCAGGACAGAGATCAGGACTCTGGTGGACTAGAGGAGGTGGTCTGTGTTCACATTATGATGCTTGGTGCTCAAACATATTGAAAGTTGATGGATAATGTTTCCCTCATGTTGAGAATTTAATGTGAAGATGTCGGCCATTTTATCTCCTCAGAGAATTGTTTTTGTTGTTTACATTGTTTATGATGGAAATTAAAAGAAATGCACTACAGGAATGTACTACTGTCTTTTTGTTGTGTTTAGTATAAATGGGCTACAACTGAATTTCAATCTTGCATCCTTGTGTTACATAATGACAATAAATGGTCCTTGAATCCTTGAATCCTGGATCTAGTGATTCAGGTGCAGACTAAATGCATGGTTAGGGTCATGATCAGTGTAAACGCAACACAGGGAGATGGATGGGATCTGCTGCAGACAATACAATATCATTCTCTGGGAGAACATGTAACCCTGTAAAATAATATATATTACAGCGCCCCCCCTCCCCCTCTTTGCCCAAATAACACATTTCAATGAGAGCAAATTAAATGGGCCGATGTTCAAACTCATTACCAACTCAGTTCTGAAAAGGAATGAAAAGAAAGGGAAACAGAAGGATAAACATTGACATTGGCTTTGTATCTGTGTGTGTGTGTGATATATGCTGGTGCGTGCCTAGAGGTGTGTATATGCTTCCTGTGCTTTTTGTTTGCCTGTGAGTGTGTCAATGCATGCTTTCTGCAGACTTTTGTGTGATGTGTGTGTGTGTGTGTTTTGTATTCTTTGAGTGTACCCTTTTTTGATGTGTGTGTGTGTGTGTGTGCATCATCTCAGCCCAAAGCCAAGCTGACAGACAGCTTCTCTCTGAGGAGCCCCTTAGTGTTTCTGATTGATCGTCATAATGCCAAGGTACAGGCCCCGTCCTTGGTGCCTATGCTAATCACAGCTCATGCATATTTATGAGCTCCTTAGGAATCAACCAGCTAAATAAAGGATGAGGCTGTTGGCTCAGAGCTGCGTTCATCACTGACTCTGATTGATTAGAAAGAAATAAAAATCCTCCTATAACGACCTGTGTGTTTTTATGTTATCTCCTCCTCAGCTCAGGATCACGATGGGAGGGTTAGCTCTGGGTTATTGTACTTTTTATTCATCCCGCAAGGGGAAATTTGTTCTCTGCATTTGACCCATCCCTATATAGGGAGCAGCTCCTGAGAAGCGCCCGGGGAGCGGTTAGTTCTTTTTTAGTGACTTGCTCAGGGACACTTGGGCACAGGACACGTAGTAGCCAAGGATCGAACCGCCAACCTTACGGATGACCCTCTCTACCCCAAGAGCCACGGTCACCCCAAAGGGTTAGCCCTGGGTTAGAGTTAACCCTGGGTTAGGGTTAGGGTTAGTTTACCTAGTTGTTCATTTGATACCATGATCCTACACTACTGTTCAGTTTGTTTAGTTTACCTCGTTGTTCATTTAATACCATGATCCTACACTACTGTTCAGTTTGTTTAGTTTACCTAGTTGTTCATTTAATACCATGATCCTACACTACTGTTCAGTTTGGTTAGTTTACCTCGTTGTTCATTTGATACCATGATCCTACACTACTGTTCAGTTTGTTTAGTTTACCTCGTTGTTCATTTAATACCATGATCCTACACTACTGTTCAGTTTGGTTAGTTTACCTAGTTGTTCATTTAATACCATGATCCTACACTACTGTTCAGTTTGGTTAGTTCACCTCGTTGTTCATTTAATACCATGATCCTACACTACTGTTCAGTTTGTTTAGTTTACCTCGTTGTTCATTTAATACCATGATCCTACACTACTGTTCAGTTTGTTTAGTTCACCTAGTTGTTCATTTGATACCATGATCCTACACTACTGTTCAGTTTGTTTAGTTTACCTCGTTGTTCATTTGATACCATGATCCTACACTACTGTTCAGTTTGTTTAGTTCACCTCGTTGTTAATTTAATACCATGATCCTACACTACTGTTCAGTTTGTTTAGTTCACCTAGTTGTTAATTTAATACCATGATCCTACACTACTGTTCAGTTTGGTTAGTTTACCTCGTTGTTCATTTAATACCATGATCCTACACTACTGTTCAGTTTGTTTAGTTCACCTCGTTGTTAATTTAATACCATGATCCTACACTACTGTTCAGTTTGGTTAGTTTACCTCGTTGTTCATTTAATACCATGATCCTACACTACTGTTCAGTTTGTTTAGTTCACCTCGTTGTTAATTTAATACCATGATCCTACACTACTGTTCAGTTTGTTTAGTTTACCTCGTTGTTCATTTGATACCATGATCCTACACTACTGTTCAGTTTGTTTAGTTCACCTAGTTCATTTAATACCATGATCCTACACTACTGTTCAGTTTGGTTAGTTTACCTCGTTGTTCATTTAATACCATGATCCTACACTACTGTTCAGTTTGTTTAGTTCACCTTGTTGTTCATTTAATACCATGATCCTACACTACTGTTCAGTTTGGTTAGTTCACCTCGTTGTTAATTTAATACCATGATCCTACACTACTGTTCAGTTTGGTTAGTTCACCTCGTTGTTCATTTGATACCATGATCCTACACTACTGTTCAGTTTGGTTAGTTCACCTCGTTGTTCATTTAATACCATGATCCTACACTACTGTTCAGTTTGGTTAGTTCACCTCGTTGTTCATTTGATACCATGATCCTACACTACTGTTCAGTTTGGTTAGTTCACCTCGTTGTTCATTTAATACCATGATCCTACACTACTGTTCAGTTTGTTTAGTTCACCTAATTGTTCATTTAATACCATGATCCTACACTACTGTTCAGTTTGTTTAGTTCACCTAATTGTTCATTTAATACCATGATCCTACACTACTGTTCAGTTTGTTTAGTTCACCTCGTTGTTCATTTAATACCATGATCCTACACTACTGTTCAGTTTGTTTAGTTCACCTCGTTGTTCATTTAATACCATGATCCTACACTACTGTTCAGTTTGGTTAGTTTACCTCGTTGTTCATTTGATACCATGATCCTACACTACTGTTCAGTTTGGTTAGTTCACCTCGTTGTTCATTTAATACCATGATCCTACACTACTGTTCAGTTTGGTTAGTTCACCTCGTTGTTCATTTAATACCATGATCCTACACTACTGTTCAGTTTGTTTAGTTCACCTAATTGTTCATTTAATACCATGATCCTACACTACTGTTCAGTTTGGTTAGTTTACCTCGTTGTTCATTTAATACCATGATCCTACACTACTGTTCAGTTTGGTTAGTTCACCTCGTTGTTCATTTAATACCATGATCCTACACTACTGTTCAGTTTGTTTAGTTTACCTCGTTGTTCATTTAATACCATGATCCTACACTACTGTTCAGTTTGTTTAGTTTACCTCGTTGTTCATTTAATACCATGATCCTACACTACTGTTCAGTTTGTTTAGTTCACCTAATTGTTCATTTAATACCATGATCCTACACTACTGTTCAGTTTGGTTAGTTTACCTCGTTGTTCATTTAATACCATGATCCTACACTACTGTTCAGTTTGGTTAGTTCACCTCGTTGTTCATTTAATACCATGATCCTACACTACTGTTCAGTTTGTTTAGTTTACCTCGTTGTTCATTTAATACCATGATCCTACACTACTGTTCAGTTTGTTTAGTTTACCTCGTTGTTCATTTAATACCATGATCCTACACTACTGTTCAGTTTGTTTAGTTCACCTCGTTGTTAATTTAATACCATGATCCTACACTACTGTTCAGTTTGTTTAGTTCACCTAGTTGTTCATTTAATACCATGATCCTACACTACTGTTCAGTTTGTTTAGTTTACCTAGTTGTTCATTTAATACCATGATCCTACACTACTGTTCAGTTTGGTTAGTTCACCTCGTTGTTCATTTAATACCATGATCCTACACTACTGTTCAGTTTGGTTAGTTCACCTCGTTGTTCATTTAATACCATGATCCTACACTACTGTTCAGTTTGTTTAGTTTACCTAGTTGTTCATTTAATACCATGATCCTACACTACTGTTCAGTTTGGTTAGTTTACCTCGTTGTTCATTTGATACCATGATCCTACACTACTGTTCAGTTTGTTTAGTTCACCTAGTTGTTCATTTGATACCATGATCCTACACTACTGTTCAGTTTGTTTAGTTCACCTAATTGTTCATTTGATACCATGATCCTACACTACTGTTCAGTTTGTTTAGTTTACCTCGTTGTTCATTTAATACCATGATCCTACACTACTGTTCAGTTTGTTTAGTTTACCTCGTTGTTCATTTAATACCATGATCCTACACTACTGTTCAGTTTGGTTAGTTCACCTCGTTGTTCATTTGATACCATGATCCTACACTACTGTTCAGTTTGTTTAGTTTACCTCGTTGTTCATTTAATACCATGATCCTACACTACTGTTCAGTTTGGTTAGTTCACCTCGTTGTTCATTTAATACCATGATCCTACACTACTGTTCAGTTTGGTTAGTTTACCTCGTTGTTCATTTGATACCATTCTAATTCATTGTATATACTGTGCATTTTTATTTTTATTCTATTTTATCTTATTTTTTTATTCTATTCTTCAATTCAATATCTGCTCTGTTATTTTATTGTACTGTATATATTGTGCATTTCCATACTTCATATTTTATTCTACTCTGTAACTTGCTGCTGCTACAAACAAATTTCCCCCTGGGGATAAATAAAGTTTATATCTATCTATCTATCTATCTACAGATGATTTTATCTGAGTCAGAGAGAGAAATACAATCATTAGAACAAAATGAATACAGGCGACGAGCTTCAATACTAATGACTTTAATAATCTATTGGTCGAAAAGTAAAAGATCCAATTAGCAAACAGTAGATCTAATAAGTCCAGGTCACTCACTTCTGTTCAGGAAAGAGTTAATAAAAAAGCCTCATGCAGCATGAAAAAGAACAACAGTCAGATAAATATATGAAATGGTAATTCAATCAAAAGAGGAGTCTGTAAAGAGAAACATTTTGGTCCCTTTATTTTATGTTAACCACATTTCAAACAACTAAACAACCAACGGTAATGGCATCACCAGATCTAAACAACACTATAATCATCAGAATCATAATTATACAAAAGAAATGTACAAATCAGGTCCAAAAAATAAACAAAATAAATAGTACAGATGAACCAAGCCAACCAAATAAAGCCATAGTGGAAATACAAATGTGAAACATAGTCTTCAATACAACACTCTGACAGTCTATGAGAGGTTTGAAACCTACGAGCAAACTTTAGGAAATACGTAAATGTTGAGACCTTCAGCTTTGTGAAAATTAAAAAAATCTAATTTGAGGCTTGCAGAGGAAAAGTAAGTAAGACCTGTCTTTGTCTTTGAGTTTTCATTTGAATGACAGAATATATTTCATGAAGAAGAGCATCTGTATCTGATCTTCATCAAAAGAACTTCATGAGTCATCGTGGGTAAAGTTTACTCTGCAGTTATTCAAGTCTGATTTACAACTCATCTCTTAATCCATTTCAATTAGCTTATTTAGATATTAATATACTGTATACAAGTATGTATTTATACGTTTTTATTTTTCTCATGTTGATGCTGCTTCAGCTGGATGATAAAAACAAAACAAAAAGTTGAAATAAGCCCCATCTTCCTTTAGACAAGGTACACAGAAAGTGTTATGTTGCATGAGGATAAAGAATAGAAAATGAAGAACAACCAACAAAGCTCTTATTTCATAAATCATAAAGCTCTTTCCTGCCTATAGTTCAGGGCGGACAGAGTAAACATCAACGGGTTGCCAAGTTTGAAGTTTTTCAGTAGTTTGAAGTCAAAGAACACATTCAAAACCAAAAGAAGTAGAATAAGAAACATTTTGTGGAATGACCATTTATGAATCTATTTCATGTTCAGGGAGAAGTATTCCTCATATGAGATGCAGGGTGACCTGGTTTGTTAAAAAAGATCATGAATCCAGAGAATCACAGTTAGATCCAAACACTAAAAGTCTTCTTCCTCAGAGTTCGTCACTCTGGATGTGAGCGGCAGCTAAATGTGCAATATGAAAACAAGATCTATATCTTAATGTTTGAGACATGTTTCAATGGTTTGTAGTAAGTAACATGAACTCTAATAGAGTCTCTGAATGTGACACTTCTTAGAAAGGATAACCTCGGTGTGTAATGAGTCAGTACGTCTCTTTGTTGGACTGTGGTCGTCTCGTCCTATTTACAGTGAGGGTGGATGCACAGTTTAAGATTTTGACAAGACTGACTTTACATAAAGCCATTCAAAAACATTTATGAATCCTTTTTTTTTCTTACAGCCCCAAAAGACAAAACCTGGAGCAGACAGCAACAACAACAGCAACAACATTTGGTCTTAAAGGCAACGCAGGACTATTTTCTTTTGTCTGTAAAATGCTGTTGTTCCTCTTCACCATGCACTGGACTCCACTTACTTTAACTTCTAACATGCTTATTTGTCCTCAGTATTTCCTCAGTAAAAGAAAAGTGTCAAAAGAAAGTCAGACTTAAAGCAGTATGAAGGAAAAGAAACCATCCTGAAGGACGCATTTAACAATGAGGCAGTCGAGAGGTCCTATAGCCACCAGGAAACTGATCAGCTTGTGACTATAACGAGTGTCTGTTGGTTTTCACTTTGACTTCACTGAATGAGCAGAAACAGCATCAACATGTCAGCTAAACTTTACTTTCTAGAGATACTCTGGGATCACTAAATGTGAATAATCTGACAGAGTGCATCCAGCCGTCACAGGGAGACAACATTCAAGGCGTAGAATAGATCTCAGAAGGAAATACTGTAAAACAGTCACATGACAGTCCAGCAGAGAGGACAGAGGATAGACAAGGAACATCTTTTTACTTTTTTCAATATTTCACTTTTTTCTTTGTACAAGCAGGTTAAGTTCTCAGTCTCACACATGAGCATCACCTGTTTGTATGTTTGTTGCCTTTTGTTCTCTTCTGTACAGGTTGTGTGTGTGTGTTGTCACAGGCACACAATGGATGCTCACACACACACTAATGCTTGCTAATATGCAAGCATGCCCTCTCTTCTGCACACGGAATCACACACACACGCTCACAGGTTGGGTTTGGCTCCACAAAAGAAGTTTTGTACATTGTGTGTTCCAGCATTGAGTTGAAAAATTCCTCCGAAAGCCAATCAGAAGGAACTGAGCGCCTCCAGAGCCACTTCATAGCAGAACTTGTACTGTTCCTGTGCATGGACACAATGAAAAGAAAATGTCTTAGTGTTACTTATTGACAACCAAAGACTTTAATTCTAAATGTGTTGAAACATCCTAAACGTAACATCAGCTGATCAATTCAATACAGATGAGATATAAAGATTAACACACTGAAGATATCAAGAAAGAAAACTACTCTGAATAACAACTATATATGGTCATTAATTCATTAATAAATAACTATTTAAAGCAGCTATCTAAAATCATACGCAGAGTAATTAGGCTGTACAAAAGAATAACAAAATAAACTTCTTAAACTTCTGCTGACCTTTGGTTTCCAGATGTGACCTCCAAATATATAAATGAATAAATATGTTTATATTGGCTCTTTCTGAGGTTTCATCCTTGTTTTGGGGGGGGGGGTTCTTTTCCAATGTGACGGTGTAAGAACAGAGGATGTCGTATGTTGTACCGATTGTAGAGCCCTCTGAGGCAAATGTATGACTTTGGACTAAACAAATAAAACTGAATTGAAATGAAATGATATGCGTGTGTGTAGGTGTGTGTGTGGGGGGGTGTTTGTGTTTGTCTGATGAAACTTAATCATTTGATATGAAATAAAAAGATCAGATCTCCTCAAGGGTTTCCCTTCATTATCATATCTTGATAAACTGTGTGTGTGTGTGTTGTGAGTCCTCACCATGGTCTCCACCATATTAGTCTTGTTGTTCCTCAGTGTTTTGACGGTGTGGAAAACATCCACGATGTTCTGCTGCTGGATCATCTCATTGATGCTGCAGATGGCGCAGAACGTTCCAGAACGCCCTCCACCGGTACTGCAGAGGAGGAGGAAGGAGGGAAGGGAGGACACAAGATCTTCATCATCAAACAACATCACTGTCAACCTTTGAAACCTCGGTGTGTTAACTGAAACAATCACGATGACCATGCCATCATCACAAAAAGACAAAGAAAAAGAAGATAAGAGAGTAAAAGATGGAATAAAGAAAAAAGAATAGAAGAAGAGACAAGAGATAAACAAGAGATGTTCAGATTCTTCATCACCTGGAAGCTTTTAAAACGCAGCGGCAGCCTGTTGCAGCAGCTCCCTGTGTGTTTTCATTTGAGTCTTTTTTCACTTTTTCCCCTATTCTTTTTGGTTTTTGTTTTTCCTTAGCGTTTGGTTTTTACCGTCAGACAACGGACCGTAACTTTTTCTCAACTTTTCTCCCTCTGTGTAACGGAGAGCCACACACAATGAGTGGGGCCATTGTTTACTCCCGTGACCAGCTGATCGCGCTGAGTGAGCCGCGGCTGCTGTCCGGCACCAGGCCTGTGATCCCGGAGGAACTGCGGAGAAGACGTCGGGGATGCAGGTCTGGCGCTAAGTGGAGAGCAAAGAGGAGGAGATACAAACCTTCAGTACCGGCGATTATAACGGGGAACGTGAGGTCTTTGGCAAATAAGACGGACGAGCTCGGCGCGCTGGCAAAGACCGTGTTTCACGGAGACATGGCTGCACACGGATTTCCCCGACCACAGTGCGTCTCTGCCCGGCTTCAGGACTGTTCGGGCGGACAGAGACGGTATACAGAGCGGTACGAAGAGAGGTGGTGGGATTGCAGTGTAATGTGAACGAGAGGTGGTGCAATCCCGACCATGTGTGTGTGAAGGAACGCTGCTGTAGCCCGGACATTGAACTATTAGCCGTGGGGATGCGTCATTATTAGTTGCCGAGGGAGGTCACGTCCGTCATTGTTGTCTCTGTGTACGTCCCTCCATCAGCTGACGCTGAGACAGCAGTGGACACCATCCACTCCACTATCTGGACTGCAGAGTCAACATCCTGGTGCATTTTTGGCAATTACTGGTGACTTTAACCACACCACTCTGGACAAAGCCCTGCCAACTTTCGACCAGTATGTTGACTGCCCCACAAGGAACAATAAAACTCTGGACCTTCTGTATGCTAATGCTAAGGATGCATACAGTGCCATTGCCCTTCCCCCCCTTGGCAGGTCTGATCACAACCTGGTCCTGTTAACACCCAGGTATGTTCCTCTGGTGCAGAGGCTGCCTGTGACCACCAGGACTGTGAGGAGGTGGTCTCAGGAAGCTAATGACGCCCTGCAGGACTGCTTTGAGTCAACGGATTGGGATGTGCTGTGTGGACCACATGGGGAGGACATCAACAACATGACGGACTGCATCACAGAATACATTAAATTCTGTGAACAAACCGTCATACCATCCCGGACTGTGCGCTGCTTCCCCAACGATAAGCCATGGATCACCAGTGACCTGAAAGCTCTTCTTAAGAAGAAGAAAGCAGCTTTCAGGTCTGGGGACAGGGAGGAGCTCAGGAGAGTCTAGCGCGACCTGAAGGTGAAGCTCAGGGAGGGCAAGGACTCCTACAGGAGGAAGCTGGAGGCCAAACTCCAGCAGAACAACGTGAGGGAGATGTGGACCGGGATGAAGCAGATAACCGGCTTCAAGGCTGGAGGGAGACAACCAGGGGGCTCCCTGGAGAGGGCCACTATGACCACCCTCCCCCCCTCTCTGTGACGACTGGCCGGGTGAGAAGACAGCTGGAGAGACTCCACCAAGGCAAGGCTGCGGGACCTGATGACATCAGCCCCAGGGTCCTGAAGACCTGCGCCATCCAGCTGTCTGATGTCCTTCAACACCTCTACAACCTGAGACTGAAGCAGGAGGAAGTCCCGGTGCTGTGGAAGACGTCGTGCCTGGTTCCTGTTCCAAAAAAGACGACCCCATCTGGCCTCAATGACTACCGACCAGTTGCCCTCACATCTCATGTGATGAAGGTGCTGGAGAGGCTGGTCTTGGCCCACATCCGACCGCAGGTGAGATCCTCACTGGACCCTCTGCAATTTGCGAAATGTGGGAGTGGACGACGCCATCATCTACCTGCTGCAACGAGCTCAGTCGCACCTGGATGAACCGGTGGCTCTGTGAGAATCACTTTCTTTGATTTCTCCAGTGCATTCAACACCATCCAACCAGTGCTGCTGAGTGAGAAGCTGCGGGTGGTGGGGGTTAATGCGTCCACCGTCTCCTGGATCACTGACTACCTCACGGGCAGACCACAGTTTGTCCTACTGGGCCGTGTGCTGTCTGATGTGGTGGTCAGTGGTACTGGAGCTCCACAGGGAACTGTTCTGTCTCCCTTCCTGCTCACCTTGTACACCACTGACTTCCAGTACAACTCAGGGTCATGCCATCTGCAGAAGTTCTCTGATGACTCTGCAGTGGTCGGGTGTATAAGGGACGGACGGGAGGAGGAGTACAGGGCAGTGGTGGATGACTTTGTAGAGTGGGCGGGTAGAAATCCGCTGAGAGTTCTGGGAGAGGACGTGGACATGGTGGAGGAGTACAAGTATCTGGGTGTCTCCATCGACAACAGACTGAACTGGAAGACCAACATCACCGCTGTGTACAAGAAGGGGATGAGTCGACTCTTTTTCCTGAGGAAACTTCGATCCTTCAACGTGTGCAGCAAGATGTTGGAGATGTTCTACAGTCTGTTGTGGTCAGTGCACTTCACTTCTCCGTAGTCTGCTGGGGGAGCAGCATTGGAGCCGGAGACACCAACAGACTTAACAAACTGGTTAAGAAGGCTCCATCATTGGCTGCAAACAAGACAATCTGGAACAGGTGGTGGAGAGGAGGACACTGAAGAAACTATTATCCATATTGGATCACCAGGACCACCTACTGCAGGGACAGACTGATCCAGCTCCGCTGTCACAAGGACAGATACAGGAGAACATTCCTGCCCACTGCTATATCACTGTATAATAAATCACCTCTGGTCAGATCATCCTCCACATGACTATAACACGGTTGTTGCTGCTGTTGGCAATCTTTTGCACTACTGTTTAGTTTAGTTTTCCTACTTAGTTCATTTAATACCATTCTATTTTATTGTATATACTGTGCATTTTTTCTGCATTTTTTATTACTTTATTTTCTTTAAATTGAATAGGTTCTGCTCTGTTATTTTATTTTATTGTATATATTGTGCATTTTCCATACTTAATATTTTTATTCACTCTGTAACTTCGTTTGCTGCTGCTACAGACAAATTTCCCCCTGGGGATGAATAAAGTATATATCGATCTATCTATCTAAAATGTGTTGTGTGATGAAATCACAAGATGGTCTCGAGTCATATTTGAGCCTAAACTTTAAAATGCAAAGGTATTCCTGATGTCAGAGGATTTCTCAAAAGAAGAATGAGAACAAATACATTTGACATCAGTGCTGTCAGAAAAGTCTCAAAGCTAAAATACATAAATATTATGAAGCTAATCACTGAAGTCCAACCAGAATGAAGTCAAGACTCAAGTGTTACCGAGTGTCCAAGTAACTGAATAACGTTCACGATATGTTTGGTAGCTTATGAACCGGGGAGCCCTCAATAAAAAAGAGCTTATTGTCACAGAAAGAAGAATGAGAACAACAATGCTTCTTTATTGTAAAGAAGAATGCAGCTGAAGCCACACAGCGTTTCATTTACAGTCATCAAGAATCCTCTTTGCAGCGTTTAGCTAGCTTAGCATCCTCAAGCTAATGAGAGTCACAGTGATGAACTCATGTGAACTACAGACACTTCAGGTAGAACAGTAGATCAGTATATCGACACTAAGCATGAGAGAAGTTCACGGACATGTTAGATGTTTTCCTCAAGTTGTTACTGAAATACTTCAAACTGCATTTCTTCCTCTATGAACTGAGGCAGCACAATATTCTTAAACTTAATTAGAGTCGTCATTATACATTTTTACATTTGACCTCTGCATTTAACCCATCTCTAGCATATTGGGAGCAGTGTTAGGGGTTCAGAGTCTTGCTCAGGGATACTTCAGCACAGGACACGTAGCAGCCGAGGATGGAACCGGTGGACCCTCTGTAACCGATGCCTTGGGTTAGGGTTAGGGTCTTGTCTTCTAGGGTTAGGGTTAGGGTCTTGTCTTGTACTGGGTTAGGGTTAGGGTCTTGTCTTCTAGGGTTAGGGTTAGGGTCTTGTCTTGTACTGGGTTAGGGTTAGGGTCTTGTCTTGTACCGGGTTAGGGTCTTGTCTTGTACCGGGTTAGGGTCTTGTCTTGTACTGGGTAAGGGTCTTGTCTTGTACCGGGTTAGGGTCTTGTCTTGTACTGGGTTAGGGTTAGGGTCTTGTCTTCTAGGGTTAGGGTCTTGTCTTGTACCGGGTTAGGGTCTTGTCTTGTACCGGGTTAGGGTTAGGGTCTTGTCTTCTAGGGTTAGGGTCTTGTCTTGTACCGGGTTAGGGTCTTGTCTTGTACCGGGTTAGGGTCTTGTCTTCTAGGGTTAGGGTCTTGTCTTGTACCGGGTTAGGGTTAGGGTTAGGGTTAGGGTTAGGGTTAGGGTCTTGTCTTCTACCGGGTTAGGGTTAGGGTCTTGTCTTCTAGGGTTAGGGTCTTGTCTTGTACCGGGTTAGGGTCTTGTCTTGTGCCGGGTTAGGGTTAGGGTCTTGTCTTCTAGGGTTAGGGTCTTGTCTTGTACCGGGTTAGGGTCTTGTCTTCTAGGGTTAGGGTCTTGTCTTCTAGGGTTAGGGTCTTGTCTTGTACCGGGTTAGGGTTAGGGTCTTGTCTTCTAGGGTTAGGGTCTTGTCTTGTACCGGGTTAGGGTCTTGTCTTGTACCGGGTTAGGGTTAGGGTCTTGTCTTCTAGGGTTAGGGTCTTGTCTTGTACCGGGTTAGGGTCTTGTCTTCTAGGGTTAGGGTCTTGTCTTGTACCGGGTTAGGGTTAGGGTCTTGTCTTCTAGGGTTAGGGTTAGGGTCTTGTCTTCTAGGGTTAGGGTCTTGTCTTGTACCGGGTTAGGGTTAGGGTCTTGTCTTCTAGGGTTAGGGTCTTGTCTTCTAGGGTTAGGGTCTTGTCTTGTACCGGGTTAGGGTCTTGTCTTGTACCGGGTTAGGGTCTTGTCTTGTACCGGGTTAGGGTTAGGGTCTTGTCTTCTAGGGTTAGGGTCTTGTCTTGTACCGGGTTAGGGTTAGGGTCTTGTCTTCTAGGGTTAGGGTCTTGTCTTGTACCGGGTTAGGGTTAGGGTCTTGTCTTCTAGGGTTAGGGTTAGGGTCTTGTCTTCTACCGGGTTAGGGTTAGGGTCTTGTCTTCTAGGGTTAGGGTCTTGTCTTGTACCGGGTTAGGGTCTTGTCTTCTAGGGTTAGGGTCTTGTCTTGTACCGGGTTAGGGTTAGGGTCTTGTCTTCTAGGGTTAGGGTTAGGGTCTTGTCTTCTACCGAACGTATTCCTACTAGAACAAACAGCACAGACAGGTCTGAGTTAAGTGTGCTGCTCTCCACACTTCTCCAACATGTTGTTTCACTGTGATTTGCTGAGAATCAGACATGTGCTCAGCATTAAAGACGCATTAGACTCCAACCTCCAGGACAAGAGAGGGGCAGCAACAAAAATCCATTTTCACCAGCTCCTGATTGAACAATCATGTTTCTCTTATCTCTGCTAGAACCCAGTCTGTGAAATCAATAGCTGGGGCTGATTAGCCAGCTGTCTTTAGCCAGAAGCAGAAAAATACTGAGTCCCCGTCACTCAGGTGGAGCTTAACAGGGAATATTACTTATTATTCTATTGACATATATACGATGCACATATACAAACTTTTAAAATGTCAGCCATTTTGCACTTCTAATTAGAAATGATGAATGATGATACTTTACTGTGTACAACCCTTCAATACTGCTTAAGTCCATGTAATCAATATCTGTGTGTATTGATTTGAGCTGTAGATCAAAGATGAATATGAATCTCTGTCACTATTAATATTCCTATAAGACACCAGAGGTTTAACCATTGATTGTGCTCTGAGTTAAGATCCAGTCATGTGATTGCTCACCATAATGTAGACAGCCTGCGATCTATAAGATGCTATAAAGACAAAGGATTAACTCCATATTTAGATATCATGGAGAATTATTAGATTTGTTTGCTGTTCTTTGAAATTGGATTCAAAGTGAGAAGGTTTAACTAAAAGCAGTTTTATTTACAAACTCTCTCTTTAACACAGAGATAAAAAAAACTAATGAAACGCCCAGCATGTAAAAAAAAAATCAATGCCAACTGTGATTGGCCCAATGAGCTGTGACAGAGGAAGCTGATTGGATGAGACGCAGTGATGAGGAAATGTTTTTGTGTTAATGTTTGTGATGTTCCTGTAATCACTCCTCTATAGATTCTACAGCCTCTGTTCTTCTCCCTCATCATCTCTATTATTAACCAGATATATATATATATATATATATATATATATATATATATATATAAAACAAGTGAGATTACGTCTTGACTTGGCTAAGAAAGCAGCAAAGTTACATGTGGAGTACATGTGGATAACCTACATTCAATACAATAGAAAACAATACATGACAAATAGTGGAGTGAAACTAACCCAAACCCAACTAACGGCCTTGAACTCTAAAATAAACCACCGCTGATCCTGATCCGAACACTAACCCTGAAGAAGTGAAGACCAACCGACCGGACTGTACGATGAGCAGTTATGAGGCTTCTATCGTGATGAAGTGGGTCAAGTGAAGCCAAAGAACGACAGGTAATCGGTATGATTGATTAGCTGAGACTTTATTGGCCTGTAACCAGATGTTGACATGACCTTCATCGATGCTTACACATGTAACTTTGTGTAGAGATTATCTTATTGGCCACCTCCTCTTTCTGTTCATCCTCAGAGGTGAAATACTGAAATGCTGTAACCTTCAGAATCGAGGGTGGCTTTGTATCATTACTGGATTCTCCTTGAATTTAAACTTGAATAAACCTTCAGCCTGAGATATCGAGCGTCTCCAGCTGACCCCTGAACCCATTCAAACTACCACAATGTTGTAATTCAGTTTTCATGGCTGCTTGAAATTAATAACTTTGTATGAAATTTGTTCAAAATCCAAAGTGCTCAACCAAATCTAGAAACTTTAATCAGAGAACATATCCACGAATTTGTGATTATTGTGCCCATGTACGTATAAACAACACAAACACAGTGTGATGGAAAGTCAAAGTCAGGTCGACTAGATTCTAACATGCCGAGGCGTGTTGTGAGCTGTCAATCATGACGTCTCTTCTGTCCAATAGCACAGTGACACAATGACATCGTTATCATCCTGCTGCTGTCTGTTTTCTCAACTTTTAGTACGTTCATGTTGCTGCCCCCCCCCATCAGATTCATCATCCTTATCAGTCTCATCAGCACCAGTGTGTCTGGACTCCAGAGGGGGATTTATCTAGACCCTCACCCTCAGTCCAAGACTCAAGTCTTTATCACCACACATCATCTGGCTGGTTTTAACAGACGACACCTCTGGCTTCTCTCCACTGGCTCCCTGTTCATTTTAGAATTGATTTGAACATTTTACTGATCCCTTTTAAAGCATGTGTGGGTCTGTTGACCCCTGTGATCCAGCTGGTGGGGCCCTTCTGTTCCAAAGTCGAGCATCACAACATAAGGTGACCCTGCTTTTGCCATCAGGACCCCTCGGCTTTAAAAGGACCTGCCTGATGATAAAAGGCTTTTAAATCTCTTCTTGAAACACATTTTACAGAATGGCTTTTATATGATGCTTTACTGCTTTATTTTATTGTTGATTTGACTAAATTATTTGATTTGATTTATTTCTTAGTTTATTTTTATTGTATCGATTGGTTTTATCATTTAATCTATTGTACTGTTTTATCAGGGTTTAACTCTGACCTTCGTTGTCTTTGTTGGGCCTCACTTTGTAAACTCTTAACTTGGCTTCTTTGTAGCACATTTCAGATAAAGACGAAGCTTTAAAACTGAGATTAATGTTGAGTTTCTGAATCAGAGGCTGGTGTGTTGAACTTACAGGCAGTGTACCACCGTCCTCCCGTCTCCTCCGTCATACTGCTCCTGCCACTTCGCCAACCTCCTGACCAACTGGAGGATGGAGCGCTTAGAAAGGGGCGTGTCCCTGTAGGCCGGCCAGCCAATGAACTGAAAGTGCTGCACCAGGCGGTAACCGTCCTGTGGCTGGAGAGAGAGGTATGAAACTATCAACAATGTGTCAGTATGTGGAACACTTTAAAACATCTCTGAATCATGAATCCTATTGTCTCCCCGAGAAAAGAAAGTGTTTGTAGCTCTCATTTCAGGATCAGATGACTTTTACCCATTACATTACATTACAGTCATGTAGCAGACGCTTTCATCCAAAGCGACGTACAGTAAGTGTATTCAAGAGAACTACTAGTCACCAGACGTCATAAGTACATCTCCTTTAAACAAGCATCTAAGAGCATAAACCAGAGCAAACGTCCAGTGCAGAAACAAACAAATGTAATAAGTGCAACAAACTAATACTAATACCCTTCCTAGTGTGTTATTAAGACGCCCTACGCTGCATCTACATTGCCTCATTGGCCTAAATTAATTATTTTCTTTCTCTGTCTTATGTTGACAAGATGCTCTGTGATGGTTTAGACATTTGTGATCCAGAAGTTCGTCTCTGCTCCTCCTGCCTTAATTTGTCGAAGCAATTTATGACTGGGAACAAATCTGTCAGCCACCGTGGTCACATGATCTTAAAGCGTCCATCTCAAAAGACACAAGTGTAGTCTGAAGGTTTGCTTTGTGGTTTTACTGAAGCTGGTGAACAAGTGAAGATGTATTTAACAGGGCTTCCCTCCTGTTTATATATACTGTATATATATATAAATAGATCAATATATAGATATCAAATGCAGTGATGCTTAATAGGCACTAGCTGCCAATCTTCTCAGTGGTAATGATTTACTCAACAGATATAGAAAGGACTGCTGATGTGCTCCAATTAGTTATTCTTGGCTTTTTGAGAAAAGAAAACTTGCTAGGACTCAACAAAGACAACATGTTATAATGTTTAATACATTTCATATTTTTCAGTAGTCTAGTCTCGAGGCAGTTGGCATCCACCACCTAAAATACCAAAACATCACTGACTTACTGCGAGGTTAGCGACATACACACATGACATTAACACACACAATACAGCTCTGTTTCCTCCCCTCTCTTCCAAGTACACCTGCTTTCTCATTCCTCCCTCTCCTGCTTCCTTTAACCTGATAACTCTGAGCCTCTAACCCCCTAACCCCTTCAATCAACTCCTATTTCTAACTTTTATTTTGGCTCACTCGGTTTTCCGTCACTCACTTTCATTTTCTGATGCACTCACTCTACTTTTTTTTAGCCTTCATGACTCTTTTAGTTTTCCTCTCAAACCTTTTTTGCCACCCTGCTCTTTTACTCTCTCCCTCTTCATTTGATGGCTTAGTGGTTGGTGGTACAGACTCAGCTTTCTCACAGTGAGAGATGTGCTGTTGTGACGAGGATATGATCCATTTCACGCTAGACTGGGGATGAATTTGAGAGGAGAGAGAGAATACAGAGTAGTGGGAAGTCCACTAAGTGCTAGAGGAGCACCGTGAGTAGTACCGTCACAGATGGGTGAGAAAATGAGATGAGAGGGGAGTAAATAGAGGAGGCGAGAGAAAAGAGGGGAAGTGACGGGAAAGGAGACACAAGAGGGGAAGTAAAGAGAAAGGAGAGAAAAGAGGGGAAGAGAAAGAAGAGAAAAGAGGGGAAGTGACGGGAAAGGAGACACAAGAGGGGAAGTAAAGAGAAAGGAGAGAAAAGAGGGGAAGAGAAAGAAGAGAAAAGAGGGGAAGTGAAGGGATAGAAGAGAAAATAGGGGCAGTGAAGGGAAAGAAGAGAAAAGAGTGGAAGTAAAGGGAAAGAAGCGAAAAGAGTGGAAGTAAAGGGAAAGAAGCGAAAAGAGTGGAAGTAAAGGAAAAGAGTGGAAGTAAAGGGAAAGGAGACAAAAGAGGGGAAGTGAAGGGAAAGAAGAGAAAAGAGAGGAAGTGAAGGGAAAGAGGAAAGAAGAGAAAATAGTGGAAGTAAAGGGAAAGGAGACAAAAGAGGGGAAGTGAAGGGAAAGAAGAGAAAAGAGAGGAAGTGAAGGGAAAGAAAGGAAAGAAGAGAAAAGAGTGGAAGTAAAGGGAAAGGAGACAAAAGAGGGGAAGTGAAGGGAAAGAAGAGAAAAGAGAGGAAGTGAAGGGAAAGAAAGGAAAGAAGAGAAAAGAGTGGAAGTAAAGGGAAAGGAGAGTGAGTACCCTGGCCATATTGCAGATCCTGAAGATTCGGTTGATGATGTCTTCGTCAATGTCTGCCGATATGAATTCAACTTGAATGGGACCGTAGCAACACGAACTCTTTTCTGGCCAGTACTGCATACATAACTGTAAAATAAAAAAAACAGAAATGGGGAGGAAAGGAACAGTCACATGGTTGAAAAGCTATATTTAAATGGGTTTCCTTTCAGAAAGTATAACAGCGCAGGAAATAATCTGATCTCAAAAAACCTTGAATGAATTCACTTTGATCATTAAGATGATCACCTCTGTGATTGGATGTATACTCATAGAGTGTGGAGGGTCTATAAGTACAGTTTTTATGTTCATATTATGTGTGGATGGCTAGTTTAGGCCCTGTCCTGTTTGTTTACAGCTTTCAGCTGGCTATTGGTAGAATAATGATCCTTTCTAGTCAAAGCTTTTTATTCTACTTGTCCATATTAACCCATTCACACACATATTCATACACTGATTAAAGAGGCTGTCATACACGGTGCATCTGGCCATCAGGATCACCCATCTGGATGGTTTTGGGATCCTTACAGAGGTATTTGTCTACTTGTCTAGGGTGCACACGAAGTTCGTAGGAGCTCCCTCCCCGTTCCCAGGTTCCCACTGTGTAAGAGAAAACCCTAGTGGGGACTCGCACATTTGATGGGTTGAAAATGGAGGAGACATCTGATTGGCTACAGATATTTCCCCATTGAACAAAGATGTATCCTCAAAAACACATTTAACACAAATGCAGTTGAGTTAAAAAAAAAAGACAGTTTTAAAATGTAGGTTTAACAGTTTGTACATTAATGTAAAAACATCCAAATATGTTTTTGGTAACATTTGAAAATCACTTTAAATACATATTTTTTAATCTTCTCTGTATTATAAGTGTGGATTATGTTTACATTTATACATAATGATAACTATTTTTGTGTGCATTGAAAAATATTTTTGTGGAGAGAGTCATTTATATATAAATTTAAAAAACTCCTGAACCAGACCGACAATTCCTCTATGAGGTGTCAGTGTTTGAAGACTCGAAGGAAGACCCATCCATGTGCGGCAAGGCTCCAGCGGTGGATGAGATTCACCCTGAGATGCTGAAGGCTCTGGACATTGATGGGCTGTCTTGGCTTTAGTGTGGCTTGGAGCTCAGGGACAGTGCTTGTGGAGAGGCAGACTGGGGGGATGGTGGTCCCTATTTTTAAAAAGGGGGACGGGATAATGTGATCCAATTACTGGAGAGTCTCATTGCTCAGTCTCCTCAGGGAAAGTATATTCCAGGGTGCTAGAAAGGAGACTCCGACCGACTGCTGAACCTCAGATAATCCAGATTGTCGTCCAGGCGACGTCTCTGGGTTTCCCAGGGAGAGCTGGAGAGCTTTACTAGAGAGAGGGACGTCTGGAACGTCTAAAGCCTGCTGCCCCCCGTGACCTGGCCCGGGTAAGATGGATGGATGGTTATTCCGCTCGCTTCTCATAGCCCACGACAACGCCTAGTTGATAACCATGAACCGGTGTCTCCGCGCTGACCCGTACGTTCAGAAAACACCCAAAGGAGGGATCATTGTGACTCAGAGGGCAGGGCGGGTCGTTCACTAATCGAAAGATAAACGCTTCAGTCCTCTCCAGTCCACACATCAAAATGTCCTTGGACAAGATGCTAAACCCCAAATCGCTCCTGAATGCAGAGCCATCAGTGTGTGAATGATGGTAGCCTCCCATCAGTGTGTGAATGATGGTAGCCTCCCATCAGTGTGTGAATGATGGTAGCCTCCCATCAGTGTGTGAATGATGGTAGCCTCCCATCAGTGTGTGAATGATGGTAGCCTCCCATCAGTGTGTGAATGATGGTAGCCTCCCATCAGTGTGGGAATGATGGTAGCCTCCCATCAGTGTGTGAATGATGGTAGCCTCCCATCAGTGTGGGAATGATGGTAGCCTCCCATCAGTGTGGGAATGATGGTAGCCTCCCATCAGTGTGTGAATGATGGTAGCCTCCCATCAGTGTGTGAATGATGGTAGCCTCCCACCAGTGTGTGAATGATGGTAGCCTCCCACCAGTGTGGGAATGATGGTAGCCTCACATCAGTGTGGGAATGATGGTAGCCTCCCATCAGTGTGTGAATGATGGTAGCCTCCCACCAGTGTGGGAATGATGGTAGCCTCCCATCAGTGTGTGAATGATGGTAGCCTCCCACCAGTGTGGGAATGATGGTAGCCTCCCATCAGTGTGTGAATGATGGTAGCCTCCCACCAGTGTGTGAATGATGGTAGCCTCCCATCGGTGTGGGAATGATGGTA
This sequence comes from Leptoclinus maculatus, assembly GCA_032191485.1. Taxonomy (NCBI): domain Eukaryota; kingdom Metazoa; phylum Chordata; class Actinopteri; order Perciformes; family Stichaeidae; genus Leptoclinus; species Leptoclinus maculatus. The sequence goes on from JAVDOI010000211.1 coordinate 86,370, forward strand.
GCCTCCCATCAGTGTGTGAATGATGGTAGCCTCCCATCGGTGTGGGAATGATGGTAGCCTCCCATCGGTGTGGGAATGATGGTAGCCTCCCATCAGTGTGTGAATGATGGTAGCCTCCCATCAGTGTGTGAATGATGGTAGCCTCCCATCAGTGTGTGAATGATGGTAGCCTCCCACCAGTGTGGGAATGATGGTAGCCTCCCACCAGTGTGGGAATGATGGTAGCCTCCCATCGGTGTGTGAATGATGGTAGCCTCCCATCAGTGTGGGAATGATGGTAGCCTCCCACCAGTGTGTGAATGATGGCAGCCTCCCACCAGTGTGGGAATGATGGTAGCCTCACATCAGTGTGGGAATGATGGTAGCCTCCCATCAGTGTGGGAATGATGGTAGCCTCCCATCAGTGTGGGAATGATGGTAGCCTCCCATCAGTGTGGGAATGATGGTAGCCTCCCATCAGTGTGTGAATGATGGTAGCCTCCCATCAGTGTGTGAATGATGGTAGCCTCCCACCAGTGTGGGAATGATGGTAGCCTCCCACCAGTGTGGGAATGATGGTAGCCTCCCATCGGTGTGTGAATGATGGTAGCCTCCCATCAGTGTGGGAATGATGGTAGCCTCCCATCAGTGTGGGAATGATGGTAGCCTCCCATCAGTGTGTGAATGATGGTAGCCTCCCATCAGTGTGGGAATGATGGTAGCCTCCCATCAGTGTGTGAATGATGGTAGCCTCCCATCAGTGTGGGAATGATGGTAGCCTCCCACCAGTGTGGGAATGATGGTAGCCTCCCACCAGTGTGGGAATGATGGTAGCCTCCCATCGGTGTGTGAATGATGGTAGCCTCCCATCAGTGTGGGAATGATGGTAGCCTCCCATCAGTGTGGGAATGATGGTAGCCTCCCATCAGTGTGTGAATGATGGTAGCCTCCCATCAGTGTGGGAATGATGGTAGCCTCCCATCAGTGTGTGAATGATGGTAGCCTCCCATCAGTGTGGGAATGATGGTAGCCTCACATCAGTGTGGGAATGATGGTAGCCTCCCATCAGTGTGGGAATGATGGTAGCCTCCCACCAGTGTGTGAATGATGGTAGCCTCCCACCAGTGTGGGAATGATGGTAGCCTCACATCAGTGTGGGAATGATGGTAGCCTCCCATCAGTGTGGGAATGATGGTAGCCTCCCATCAGTGTGGGAATGATGGTAGCCTCCCACCAGTGTGGGAATGATGGTAGCCTCACATCAGTGTGGGAATGATGGTAGCCTCCCATCAGTGTGGGAATGATGGTAGCCTCCCATCAGTGTGGGAATGATGGTAGCCTCCCATCAGTGTGGGAATGATGGTAGCCTCCCATCAGTGTGTGAATGATGGTAGCCTCCCATCAGTGTGGGAATGATGGTAGCCTCCCATCAGTGTGTGAATGATGGTAGCCTCCCATCAGTGTGGGAATGATGGTAGCCTCACATCAGTGTGGGAATGATGGTAGCCTCCCATCAGTGTGGGAATGATGGTAGCCTCCCACCAGTGTGTGAATGATGGTAGCCTCCCACCAGTGTGGGAATGATGGTAGCCTCCCATCAGTGTGTGAATGATGGTAGCCTCCCATCGGTGTGGGAATGATGGTAGCCTCCCATCGGTGTGGGAATGATGGTAGCCTCCCATCAGTGTGTGAATGATGGTAGCCTCCCATCGGTGTGGGAATGATGGTAGCCTCCCATCGGTGTGGGAATGATGGTAGCCTCCCATCGGTGTGGGAATGATGGTAGCCTCCCATCAGTGTGGGAATGATGGTAGCCTCCCATCAGTGTGTGAATGATGGTAGCCTCCCATCAGTGTGGGAGTGTCTGTGAATTGGTGAATGTCCACATGTAGTCTACACCCATGTATTTAATATTTAACCACCTTTAGCTTAATATTCTGCTAACCCTGTAACCTTGTTTGTCTTCAATTGTATGATTGTTAAATATGCATTGATTATTTGGAAAGATTTATATAAAATATAATATAATATAATAAATTGCTAAATAATTGCATGAATTACTTTCTCTGCTTAATCGTTTCGGTACAAACTGTTGTTAAAACCTTCTTAGTTGTCAGAGTATTATTCCAAGCACTGTCATTACACATTCACAATCATCTAAATACTTTCAGGCTGTATGTTTTTGTACCTGCGCTGCGTCCATCTCATTAAGCATTACGATGGAGGAGCAGTTGTAGTCGAACACAAGCCTCCAGAAGTCTCCCATGGTGTTTGGCAAAGGATGCTGGGTAACAATGAAGGCTGCCGGCTGTTTGTGGCTCTGGAGTTTAGAGATCACAAATAAAAAACGACAACAAGAACAAGATAAACAGACAGAGGGAACACAGTAATGCTTATTGATCGAGTAATCTCTGCAGTACTGGATAGTAAAAATCAGACAAAGATTCATATCCCAACATGTACACTCACGTCCATTAATGCAGCGTTGATGTAATTGGAGCTCTCTCCATCCACAGATATGAGAAAAGGCAGGCATCTGTCTGCTGATAGAACGTCCATACTGCGATTCTTGTCGTGGTTCCTGGGTAGCAAACCCACGCTGCAGTCCTCTGGGCGGACTCTAGGGGTCACTATGTTCAGTGTCTGATTGACAGAAAGGTAGTTTATTATTCCTACTTTGACTTCACTCTCCTAAAAACATAGCTGAGTTATTAGAGCAAAGCAGATTGAACTAAAGTACTAATCAGATAGTGAGGACAGAGAGTCCTCATTCACTTCATGGAGACTCACCTGGGACAGAAATGTGGTCCCAAAAGTTAAATCTTAAAATTGACTTTGAATTAAAGGGAAAATTTGACGTCTTTTATGTGGATTTCCATTCAGTGTTGATGGAAAATGTAATCGATTAAAGAAATAAATTTGAGCTATATTGACTGAGAAAGTTGATCTCCATTGCAGAGTTGTCGCGTTTCATTGTCTTCTTCCATTCACGTTTCTCTCTTACAAAAAAAACTAACACAGGCTTAACTGTCTTGTAAAGTCATCGTAAAACTCACTTCATCAAACTGAACGGAAGAAAAATGGTTAGTCTTTCCACTGTTCCAACATTCAGCAACTCTTTGGTCAGAGTAAGATGTGCAAATATGCCGCGCTGTTTCCCTCTGCTGAGCGGCTGAGCGGCTGAGCGGCTCGTTGGTCTTGGACCTGCTGGTCTTGGCCCTGCTGGTCTTGGCCCTGCTGGTCTTGGCCCTGCTGGTCTTGGCCCTGTTGGTCTTGGTTGTATTTTCCAGTTTATCTTTGGGATCTTGAAGAAGTTCTCCAGCACACCTTTATCCCAGTGAGGAGGAAAACTTTCATGCACACAACTCGCTCTCTCTGGGAAGTCTTTGGCGACAGCGTCCGACTAAAACTGCCCAAACGGACTCATTACTGTAGAATGATTCTGCTTCTGATGGATTAACAAAGGCTCAACCAGTCGATTCTGGAGGGTCCCCTCATATCCTCCCCTCAAGCGGCCTCTTTCTGGCTAAATACCCGAGTCAGCCAAAACACTTTAAAATGTGCATGGTAAAGAATCCTCGTCCTTAACATCGTCTGCGTCCATAAACCTAACACAGGTTAATAACATGAGGACTTTTGAGTGGCATTGCACCCTACAGCTTCCATAAATGAGGTAGCACTCACTATATGTTGAGGCTCTTTCCCCGAGCAACGTATCTTCATACAACGTTACGTGGATACGAAAATGTTTTGTGGGATAACTTCGAAGTAGGACGCATTCTTTTTCTTGATATCGCTACAATTGCTGGATGAGACCAGCCGGCCCTGAGACACAAATAAGAACTGCAGGCATTTTTCACACGATATCCCAAACTCAGATAGATAGAGATAAGGTTGAAAATTGGCCAATTTTCTCTTCAAGGGTAGGATTGCATTCAGGATTAAGGTTTGGGTGTCCAAGGAATGAATGTAAGTCCAGTACTCACAATGCACACAAAAAACAAGAGTGTAACTGAGTGCTCACCTGGAACTCATCTTTAATCTGGCTGGAGTTGGTCTGTGGGTCCAGTCTGCTGATGTTGTAGTAAATAGCTCTGAACTCACACACTGGAATGGCTGTATTCCCACATAGACAGGCCTCCAATATGGCATCATGAACAAACACGTACTGCTCCTGCAACACGAGCCAAAGCAGCTGATCAAAAGCATGAATTCTCTGTCCTTTGTGAGGAGACAGAGGACTTGAGTGTAGCCTCTCAGTGAGGCTGTTAGCATCGACTCTTCTGGGACAGAGGAAGCTGCATCTGCTGCCTTCTCAAGTCTCTCACAAACTCAAACATCCCACTTGTTTGCTTTGTGTGTGTGTGGATTGATGACTTGTGTGCTCGTGCTCTCTCGGTAACAGAGTAGTGCCCTGCAGTGATTCTGTGCTGGCATTAGCCACCATGAGCTAAAGCAGCACTGTACATGTTAAATGTCCTTTCTGTCTCTCAAAATGTCTTTCCAATTCATCTACAGTTGGTTCCTTTGTTATTTCCTCTCACACTTGTGTTTGTCTGCTGTCTCCCGCTCTACTTTTATTGGTCTCTGTCTCTCTACATCTGTCGAATGTTAATTGTTGCCCTTGGAGCTGAGAGGACACTTTTAAAAGCATCACTGAAATGTCGTCCTCATGCCATTACTTACTCTGGTGACATAGTATACAGACACACAAGCATGCAGAAACACACACCCAAACCCACAGATAACACACACACACACACACACACACGTCTTTTCCTTCTGCCTTTTCAAAGATTAATTGCTTTGTGTTGTTCGGAGCACGGTTATAATAGCGTCAAGCTTCTTCAACACTGACACAAATTGCTCCCACACATATTCAAAAGGCAGGGCAGGATGCATTCAGCTTGGTTTCAAGTGTACGCACACACACATATACACACACACTTTCATACCAGTGCTGTCATATGAAAACACTCAAAGTGACGCCCTGGGTAACTTCTCATAACCTAGCACTTCTAAAACCAATTCAACAGTCAACTGCAGGCTCCGAGCTTCAGCTGTCAGTCTTTCTTTATTCCTGGTTAAGTTGACTTTTTGGAAATGCAGGTTTTCATCAGAGGTACAAATGGAAGGCAGAGGCGGGATGGATTAGGTCGGCTTAAGGTAGTTTAGAGAAGAAATGAATGCCTCTGTTTCACAATGAAACGTGCAGACTCTTTATAGAGAATTGAACAAAGGAACAGAATTAGAACAAATCATGACACAGTTTAAAGGATAGAGTCCTCGGCTGATGAAAAGGAAGAACTGTTTCAGGAAATACGTCCTGGAAACAATGTTGGAATGCAGTGTTTCTGCTTATGCTGCGGTCGCTGCCAACCAGCATGGTGTTTGAATAGTCTTTGTGTCGTGTCACCACATTTCTCAACATAAAAAGACAAAAGTGTCTCTGATAACTCACCAATACTAATATTAATATCACATGCTCTGGTTAGTTCTATAAAACAAAAAAATAAAGTAATTCCAAACTTAACTGGAACTAAGTTTTTGCAACTCACTATTTGGAAAACCTCAAAAGCAATGCAAAAAAGTGTATGCTTTAATGTGCGTGTTTGTGCATGTTTATGTCTGTGGTTGTGTGTGGTTGTGTGTGTGGTTGTGTGTGGTTGTGTGTGTATGTGTGTGTGGTTGTGTGTGTATGTGTGTGTGGTTGTGTGTGTATGTGTGTGTGGTTGTGTGTGTATGTGTGTGTGGTTGTGTGTGTATGTGTGTGTGGTTGTGTGTGTATGTGTGTGTGGTTGTGTGTGTATGTGTGTGTGGTTGTGTGTGTATGTGTGTGTGGTTGTGTGTGTGTGTGTATGTGTGTGTGGTTGTGTGTGTATGTGTGTGTGGTTGTGTGTGTATGTGTGTGTGGTTGTGTGTGCATGTGTGTGTGGTTGTGTGTGTGGTTGTGTGTGCATGTGTGTGTGGTTGTGTGTGTGGTTGTGTGTGCATGTGTGTGTGGTTGTGTGTGCATGTGTGTGTGGTTGTGTGTGTATGTGTGTGTGCATGTGTGTGTGGTTGTGTGTGTATGTGTGTGTGGTTGTGTGTGCATGTGTGTGTGGTTGTGTGTGTATGTGTGTGTGCATGTGTGTGTGGTTGTGTGTGTATGTGTGTGTGCATGTGTGTGTGGTTGTGTGTGTATGTGTGTGTGGTTGTGTGTGTATGTGTGTGTGGTTGTGTGTGTATGTGTGTGTGCATGTGTGTGTGGTTGTGTGTGTATGTGTGTGTGGTTGTGTGTGTGTGTGTATGTGTGTGTGGTTGTGTGTGTATGTGTGTGTGCATGTGTGTGTGGTTGTGTGTGTATGTGTGTGTGCATGTGTGTGTGGTTGTGTGTGTATGTGTGTGTGCATGTGTGTGTGGTTGTGTGTGTATGTGTGTGTGGTTGTGTGTGCATGTGTGTGTGGTTGTGTGTGTGTGTGTATGTGTGTGTGCGTCTCACACCATATTCCTTACTACAAGTCGAGAGCTGCCACATACACACGCAGACACAATGTGTGTGCGTGTCTGATTTAGTATGTGAGCAGACAGTATACGTGTGTGTGTCTGTGTTTGCACTCGCCTCATCTATTATTCACAGAATATTTAATATTGATCGGCTGATTGGGATGATATCAGACTGTGAGAAGTACTGACACTGTGTCTTTTTTCTGCTCCTGCTGCCGATAGTCGGACGGACACAGATATTTGGTGGAACATGTCTGGATGTATCAGACATGTGGATAGTTATTGATTTATAGTTATTGATAATGTTTGTCGTACAGCTTTTATCACCTCAACAATCATCAGCTACTGAGGATTTCTGTACTCTGTATGAATACAACAGTACATCATATTTCATCCTGACAGGATGTTCTGTGCACATCCACACCAACCTCTGTTTGGACCATGTTGACTCGTTGTGATCTCAGCTCTCGGATACAGTTGAAGATGTCCACCACGCCCTCGTTCTCTGCCATGTCCAACATGATGTCCACTGCAATGAAACAGCCCGTTCTTCCTGCACCAGCACTGAAGAGACAAATAAAGAAGCACAACATTGACTATCTAATGAGTCAATGTCAACATGATCGGTGCTTTAGGTGAGGACTTTGTAGATCATCGGCAGACTGGCTCGGGAAAACCAGGTCCGAGTAGGAGAGACGGCATTAATCTGACCGATCTAAGATCTAGAAATCTCATGTAGAGACTTTAATACCCACAGCTGATGAAGTGTCTCATCCTGAAGATAAATAACTGGAGGGAGAAGACGGACAGACAGATTGATTGAATGAGGAATTTAAGTCAATACAATGCTTAGAAATAAAATATGTAATGTTTTTCATATATATTGTCTCTTTATTTGTTATTATAGGCCCATCATCAGGTATTAAAGAGTACCTGTACATCTGTCACTATAGGCTCATCATCAGGTATTAAAGAGTACCTGTACATCTGTCACTATAGGCCCATCATCAGGTATTAAAGAGTACCTGTATATCTGTCACTATAGGCCCATCATCAGGTATTAAAGAGTACCTGTACATCTGTCACTATAGGCCCATCATCAGGTATTAAAGAGTACCTGTACATCTGTCACTATAGGCCCATCATCAGGTATTAAAGAGTACCTGTACATCTGTCACTATAGGCCCATCATCAGGTATTAAAGAGTACCTGTACATCTATCACTATAGGCTCATCATCAGGTATTAAAGAGTACCTGTATATCTGTCACTATAGGCCCATCATCAGGTATTAAAGAGTACCTGTACATCTATCACTATAGGCTCATCATCAGGTATTAAAGAGTACCTGTATATCTGTCACTATAGGCCCATCATCAGGTATTAAAGAGTACCTGTATATCTGTCACTATAGGCCCATCATCAGGTATTAAAGAGTACCTGTATATCTGTCACTATAGGCCCATCATCAGGTATTAAAGAGTACCTGTACATCTGTCACTATAGGCCCATCATCAGGTATTAAAGAGTACCTGTACATCTGTCACTATAGGCCCATCATCAGGTATTAAAGAGTACCTGTACATCTGTCACTATAGGCCCATCATCAGGTATTAAAGAGTACCTGTACATCTGTCACTATAGGCCCATCATCAGGTATTAAAGAGTACCTGTACATCTGTCACTATAGGCTCATCATCAGGTATTAAAGAGTACCTGTATATCTGTGTGTGGTCTCACCTGCAGTGTGCCACTATAGGCCCATCATCAGGTATTAAAGAGTACCTGTACATCTGTGTGTGGTCTCACCTGCAGTGTGCCACTATAGGCCCAGCATCAGGCAGGTTGAGGAACTTCACCTGCCGTATGAAGCCCAGCAGTCCGGTGGCGTAACAGGGAACGCCGTGGTCGGGCCAGCTGGTGAAATGAAACTGACGGAGTTCACGGATCTCATGATGACCCTTCTGAAACACACACAAAGAGATAAGTTACACCTCAGTTGCATATCTTACAATGGCAACTATTCTGTGCCATTTTGTACCTTGATGATGACAAATCCATGATACTCATGAATCTTATCATGGCCCTTTAGGGAGAGAGTGACAAAGACGGTTCAGCGGTCTAATTTACAGCTGGGATTTCAGGAATCTACGGTTCATTCTGCCTCTTTGGCTTCAGATGGAAAATAAATCGATCTCAACGATGTCAAGAAGGCACTTTGGGCCACTTCTGGGAAAGAGCGACAGGAAGACTTATCGAGGCTCATCTGCCTAATTTACAGGGCAGATTTGAGGAAACCGACGGCCATTTTGGCTCCACAAAAAAAGATTAATTGATTTCACAAATCTTATGATGGCCCTTTTGGGAAAGACTTAGAGGGGGGGATGCCATGATTCAGTTAAGCTGCCTAACTTACACAGATATTTATTTAAAAGTCATACAAAAAGGAATTTGAAGACGTCACAAATACTTAAAGACATCAGAAAGCCTCAAAATACGTTTCCTTCAAACTCAAATTAAATAGAGAAAACAGAATGTGCTTTCATTCAAAATTAAGTTTGCAGAAATGTATGATTTTATGTCACATCAAAATAGACTAATTTCAACAGTAAGGCAACTGGTGGAGAGAAAACGTTTTAAAGAACAATATAATAAATAAAAAAGTAAACAGAAGAGAGACATTTTGGAGCATTGTGAACATCCACAGTACACAGTAGGGATATTATAAATATGACTAATGACCTTCAGTTCAGTCGTACATTCACAATAACACACATTGGTACGTTGGTAGTGAAGAACGTCCTCTCTGGATGTGCACAGATGTTAAACTGCATGATTGGAAGTCTCAAAATTCAAAATCATAATTACATTTATTTTTGTTTCTTTCTATTAGTACTTAGTATTAGTATATTAGTAGCTGAACTGTTTGTGTGATTGGCATGTAAAAGCCAATGCTACATGATATGTCATGATATTAGTTAGCACTAGTTCAATGTCACATAAAGTGAGTTAAAATAACTGAGAGTGGAAGTTACGTGAGAAATGAATCAACGTTGACTTATTGTTTCACACGAACACCTGTCTCCTGGGTCAGAGGAGGTAGTTACCAATGTAACCACTGTAGCATTATTAAATGTTCTCCGTTCAGTTCACTCTCTCACAACAGAAGTGGGACGAGTAGCTATTAAAGCTCCCATTCTGGCTCAAGGGTGATGTGAATTCTTTGCTTTGGAATATTCTTTATGGAAACCTGAGGAGCAGCAATGAGATGAGAAGGAGAGAGACGGGGGAGAGGTGACAGAGGTCAGGGAATGAGTGTGAGGAAGGATGAAGAGACGTCTGTGACAAAGAAAAGGGAGGAGAGAAACAGACCACAAAAATAAAACCCAGAAAACCACAAGGTGATCCGACAACTCAACTTCCCATTGATGCTCCACAGACGGAGCCTGGAACGTACGACTGGTTGGTACTAATGAGACCAACCACCTCGCCTCTACCTTTATTCTGTGTTGCATTACAAGCACAACACAAACCTGTTCTCTCCTTTGTGAGGACTGTAAACGAAGCTGTCAGCACATTACAGAATGTTTGTGACTAACACACTGTTACACCAGCCGACGACAGGAGAGAGACGGAGACGCTCTGCACTTTGAACTGAATTCCTCTTGTTACAGGTACGGTATTTTAAACTATACTTCCATCTTTACAGGGAAAACCACTTATTGGACACACCCAACTGCCCTCCCTGTGTGGGTTGTTGTGGTCTTCATGATTACATGGATTACATTATATCTGATTGTGTGGGTTATCTATGAATTACAGTGCATTAATACGCTAAGAACGCTGAATGAGAACTGTAGCCGTGTGCTTGTTGACGCTGCGTCGAGGCGTTAGACGTAAATGCATTTACAGCTTTTGGTTTTAGAAATAAGAGGCAGACATATATCCTCAGGTCCTCATGCACCTTGTCTCAGATAATATACAATGTTTCAGTGGTAACGATATGTAACGTACAGCTATGAACCTCTCGGACTACCTTTTAGAGAGCTTCAGGGACGTATCATGTTCGATCGTTCTTTTTCTCTTGAATATCTGGTGACTGAGTATGTGAGGTTTTCAGCATCTTCCTCAAGAAGAAGAAGAATGAATGTGATGGTGACATGAAGTAGCTGGAGAGAACAAGTATGAAATCATTGTTTAATAAAAAGCAGTGGTTTTGATCTGACGCCTGCTACTCAAGCAGACACCTAACCTGTCTGGATGTCTGCTCGTCCAGTCCTGCACAACAAGTCCTTTCTCTTTCTCAGAACCTCATCCAAACCAACGGATGAGAGCTGTGATAGAAGAAGGTTCACAGATTTGTGGAAAATAATACAGATGTTATCCCCATGATTGTGGTTGGTCCACTCAAGGTAGACGAAGACATGGAGTCCCTGTTTTTAACCACATCCTTGTGTGACCACAGTCAGGGGCTGATGGGGTTTCAGCATTTTAACCAGACTTCAGGGTCGGTTGCTCCATGTTCACATCTCTCCAACCATCTGTCCTCTCTGTAGATGTGTGTACACTGCTGAGTCCTGTACACTTTGATCTCCGCTGAGGAACCCAGTTGTTTGGTTTCTCCAGATCTGAGAAGACCAGATTACTCTTCTCTGTTTTGGATGCACTGAGCCCTGTAAATACTGAGAAACTGTATTTAGTACAGATTCTTCAAACGTTTCCTTACACTGCAGCTACATATGAGACTACAGGGCTGTGTTTTGTGATCGGTGCCAGTAGTAAATCTGAACACAGGTGGAATCAGAACAAAGAGCCCAAACAGGATTCAAGGCTCTTTCCTATTGAACCTTGGATCGTTGTCAGTGGACTAACCCACCTGGTGGGGTGAAGTTCAGGAAGTCCTTTGTTTCAATGTGGATTATATGATTCATATGCTCTGTGAAACTAACGGTAGATGGACTGTATTCATGAAGCGTCTTACCTGACAAAGAGCATTACATTTTCTTCTCATTCGGATTCACATTCACACACCAACGGCTGAGCGGTGCTGGTCTGCTCATCAGGACCAACTTGATGTTACCGTCCACATAGTTCATACAGTAAGAAATAATATCTACTCTCTCTCTCTCTCTGACCTTCTCATTAAGATGCTCTTCTCATTATTCTCTGCAATTAAAGCTTTTTAACTGAGGAACAGAACCTGTATACGCTCTCTGTACTGCTTTCTCTTTGTTCCTCACACACACACACACACACACACACACACACACTCACACACATTATGTATTAATAAGTGTGTGTGTGTCTGGTGTGTGTTTGTACGAATTAATGCATACTGAAAAATGACAGGCATTTCAAAGTCAGCTTTCCTTTGAATTTTAGAGTAGCTGTGCACACACACACACACACACACACACACACACACACACACACACACACACACACACTCAGAGGTGGTAGGGATTAATGGCTCGCTAAACGAGCTGACAGCGAGGACTTGAAGACTCGTTTTCATAAGCTGCTTTCGTGAACGGGGGAAGGAAATATGGAGATAGGGATGAAAGAGAGGGGGAGAGAAAGATAGAAAATACACGACAGCAAGATTCTAGTTCATACATGTGTATCATGTTTCATACATGATTCATACATATTTACTTCACCTGTACCACGCTCGACAGTTGATGCATTTTTTATAAAAATAAAGTTGTGCAAATAAGTCAAATGAAATGAATTACGAAAAACAAAGAAAGAAAAGTAGAAAGTTAAACAGAGAAACAATGAAAATAACACAGAGAAGAACAGCAGCAAGAAGAAGAGGTAACCCCCCCCCCCTAAAAACAAAGACCTTATATCAGAGCCCTATGTTTCTTATTGTGCAGCGTCTTTCTGCTGTTTCTCATGTGCACAGTCCTGAAGAACGTTTGTTCTCTCCTCTCAAATCCTTCCTAATTAAAAGGCCCCAGTTGTGCTTGTGATCCTCCTCTTAAACGGTGAGAATCAAACCAGTAACTCGAACCCTTCAGTCACACAGTGGCTGTAATGTAATCCAGGTGTTAGGGTTAGAAAAAGGGAAGCCATGAGTAACTCGTTTACCTTTTGGACGGTGAATGTTCTTATGACGTATTCAGCCAGCGGTTCAGTTTCTATCAGGGTCACCTTGATGTCTCCATAAACCTCAGTCTCATCTGGCCAGTAACGCACACACTTCACCTGGAAAATACAATGTACATTCATACTGTGTATTACACATCACTTCATTATCATTATCACCTAATGAGCATTGACAGTGGAGCGGAGGTCCAGATGATCACCATCAATACAGTGAATAAGATCAAGCTTTCTTCTCCTGCATAGTAAACTAATACTTAACAGATGTGAAGTTAGTGGATAACATCATCAAGTCATGTTTGAACTTTCAGTATTGTGGAGCCAGATCCGATAATACCACTGTTACTAGACTAAACATCTGGATGCAGATGGTTGGAGTCATGAAAACCATCACCTGGCTTTGATACAATGTTTTCCTGCATCGCCACCGACAGCGTTGGATTGAAGTTCACACTTGGTTTACAGTTTCATTATTGTTTTTGGCTGCCTCTGGAAGAAGATGGTCATGGCTGAAAAATCAGTCTGCTCAAACTGAATTCAAGTTTAAATGTTCAAGGTGCGAGATCGGAGTTTGGGAGCTTTTTATACGTAGAGGACCGACAAAGCATTTTCTATCACTAATACAGTTCTTAAAAGTGAGCGACAGTTCCCGCAGAGGTGAGGGTCAGGAATATAACCTGATTAACACCAAGGTACTCAATGCATACATCGTTTTCTCCAGTTACCTGCGTAACCTGGTTAATCCAGCTCACCTGGTAACTTCAGAGCATGTCGCTTAAAACAAGTACTGAAGTTGCCTAAACTAAATTTGATACCATGATCCTACACTACTGTTCAGTTTGGTTAGTTTACCTCGTTGTTCATTTGATACCATTCTAATTCATTGTATATACTGTGCGTTTTTATTTTTATTCTATTTTATCTTATTTTTTTATTCTATTTTCAATTCAATATCTGCTCTGTTATTTTATTGTACTGTATATATTGTGCATTTCCATACTTCATATTTTATTCTACTCTGTAACTTGCTGCTGCTACAAACAAATCTCCCCCTGAGGATAAATAAAGTTTATATCTATCTATCTATCTCTCTAAACTCATTGGGTCAGGATGGAAACAAAGGTAAAAGGACTTGTTGAGCATGACCACAGTATAAATTAACAAAATCAATTCAGAAACTTCTTGACTATGCAATTCAAAACATTTTAGCAAATCTGGCACAATATACAGCTTGACTATTTCATGATTGATTTGTTTGATTCCGATTGTAGATGTAATGTAGATCATATGGAATACAATAACACTTGGTACCATGTATTCATTCATTCTGTATTCTCATGCATCTAAAGGTATTTGGCCTCTTGATCAAACAAACACACACATACACACATACACACACACAGACAATCTTGGACGATAAACTCACCCTGCCCACCTCCACCAGGTTGGTAACCATGACAATAGAGGCCGAGTTTTCCTGCCAGACCATCCTCCAGAAATCCCTCACTGTCTCTTGCATGGGCCCTGACACACACACACACACACACACACACACACACACACACACACACACACACACACACACACACACACACACACATTATATATATATATACACACACTGTTATGCACAAACAGAGCACATGCACTCTGTGTATGTATTCATGAACACACTGTCATTCCAGTACATTCTCACTCCCAACTCATCAAATAGCACAGCTTGGTCAGTGGCTCTCAGCTAAACTGTGATGCTCTACATATCCCTCTGTGACGCTCTATGTAACGCTCTATGTAACGCTCTATGTAACGCTCTATGTATCCCTCTGTAACGCTCTATGTAACGCTCTATGTATTCCTATGTAACGCTCTATGTATCCCTCTGTAACGCTCTATGTAACGCTCTATGTATTCCTATGTAACGCTCTATGTATCCCTCTGTAACGCTCTATGTAACGCTCTATGTATCCCTCTGTAACGCTCTATGTAACGCTCTATGTATTCCTATGTAACGCTCTATGTATCCCTCTGTAACGCTCTATGTAACGCTCTATGTAACACTCTATGTATCCCTCTGTAATGCTCTATGTATCCCTCTGTAACGCTCTATGTATTCCTATGTAACGCTCTATGTATCCCTCTGTAACGCTCTATGTAACGCTCTATGTATCCCTCTGTAACGCTCTATGTAACGCTCTATGTATTCCTATGTAACGCTCTATGTATCCCTCTGTAACGCTCTATGTAACGCTCTATGTATCCCTCTGTAACGCTCTATGTAACGCTCTATGTATTCCTATGTAACGCTCTATGTATCCCTCTGTAACGCTCTATGTAACGCTCTATGTAACACTCTATGTATCCCTCTGTAACGCTCTATGTATCCCTCTGTAACGCTCTATGTAACGCTCTATGTATTCCTATGTAACGCTCTATGTATCCCTCTGTAACGCTCTATGTAACGCTCTATGTATCCCTCTGTACCGCTCTATGTAACGCTCTATGTATTCCTATGTAACGCTCTATGTATCCCTCTGTAACGCTCTATGTAACGCTCTATGTATTCCTATGTGTGGCGGCGGGGCGTGTGTGGGCTCACTGCAGGGGGGGAGTGGTTCAGGGAAGGGTGCCGAGAAGAGGCTTAATTAGCCGCAGCTGAAATCAATCGGGAATTGTGTGTTTCTGCCCATATAAACACTAGTAGGGTTGGAGCGGCGAGGGAAGTGCGGACAGGAGACACAGGCTGGAAATGGACTGAGAGGACGACAGATCCTCCCGACGAGTCATACCTGGCGAGTGCGCTCGGAGGCTATGCAGGAGAGCGCACGGCCGTGACCAGCCTGAACAATAAAGTCCGAAATAAAGAACATTAAGCAGTACGATCGGCGTGTACTCGTGTCATTGTGCTGGGAGAGCCCACGGTGGTAACACGTTACTGCTACACTATGTAACGCTCTATGTAACGCTCTATGTAACACTCTATGTATTCCTATGTAACGCTCTATGTATCCCTCTGTAACGCTCTACGTGTCAGATACGCAGTGTGAGTCTTGTGAGTAACCAATAACTAAAGAGTTAATGAGTCTTGTGAGTAACCAATAACTAAAGAGTTAATGAGTCTTGTGAGTAACCAATAACTAATGAGTTAATGAGTCTTGTGAGTAACCAATAACTAATGAGTTAATGAGTCTTGTGAGTAACCAATAACTAAAGAGTTAATGAGTCTTGTGAGTAACCAATAACTAAAGAGTTAATGAGTCTTGTGAGTAACCAATAACTAAAGAGTTAATGAGTCTTGTGACTATCCAATAACTAAAGAGTTAATGAGTCTTGTGAGTAACCAATAACTAATGAGTTAATGAGTCTTGTGACTATCCAATAACTAATGAGTTAACTAACCTGAGTCAGCTCTGAGTGTCTCACGATGACGTGGATGTGTTTCATTGCAGTGAGTTCATACAGACACAAAACTAAAGGAGCATCTGTGTGATGTAATCAGACTTCGAGAGCCGCTGACCCACCGTCCATGTGATGAGTTGGATGTGAGAACATGTTCATTCCAACGTCATGTTAAAATACGTCAGCACTGACCGCACAGACGTACACAAACACACATAAAACATGCACACATGAACAGGGAGGCCCACATGCATGTGCACACACACAAGCACTCACACACTATCAATCCCAGATAGTGGTTCGGAGGTTTGAGGTAATGGGGTCTTAAATTTGTCAAGAGGATTTTATACTGCGGTTTAGATTTAGGAGGTTGTTGTAATAGCCTTCCAGCCCAAAAGGACGACATTTACCAGGTGGCTGCTACACACACACACAAACAAACACACACACACACACACACAAACACACACACACACACACACACATTAGTATCTGCACAAAAGTAGAATCACACACAGTGTTCTCACTCACACTCCTCATGCCAGTTGACTTACCTTGTGTGGCGATGTAATGTCTGGGTCTATGGTAACCCTGTGAGACAGAGAAAAAGTCAGTTAAGTTCTTTATTTCTGTCTTTCACCTTCCGCTTCATATATTCAGTTTTTCTCTTCTCCGTCTTTCTTTCTTTTCTTTTCCTAGACTATCAATTTTCTGTGTCTCCCCAGATTCCCAACTAATTGTAACACCTCCTCTCGCCCCTGTCCTTTGTGAATCTCTCCTTCCACAGCTCCTTAACCCTTCATTTTTTCATTCCCTTTTTATCATCAGTTTTTCTCATTTCTTATACTTCTAGCTTTGGACCATTTTACTTCATTCATGTCTACATCTGTTCTTTCTGCCTGCTTCCCTTGCTCCTTCCCAATCCATCTTTTCCTCCTTCCAAATTTCTTCAGCCAATTCTTCTCTTGTTTTTGACATTCCTTCACTTTTGAGGTGAAGTGATTACTTACTCTTTCTCCATTTAAAATGATCCTCCTTCACTTCCTTCATTTTTAGTAGTCTCCGTCCATCCTCCGTCTTTCTTACTTATTTTAATGCTCATTTCTATTGTTATCAGTCCATTAAATGGCCTGAATCCGTTGTTATCACCATTCTAATGTTTCAGATGGGGCAAACTGCCCGCACTTTGTGAACGTGAAACCTTCACATCTTTATACACATGGTTAACATTGTGAATTGAAACAAAACTACTTGGTTAGGTTTAGGAAATCATGGTTTGCATTGAAATAAGTATGTTTGTTACCTAAGGTTATTTATACAACTTAAAGTTACAAGTCAAGTCATGTTACATTACGTTATCACGTAATATAACTTTCATTCGGGACATGACCAGCTGTCTCCTGGGTGAAAGTCCTGAGTTTGTTTGACCCTGACTAGATTACTGCAATTCAGCCCGTGTACTGACTAAAACTAAGAAAAGAGACCATATATCTATTGTATTAGCTTCTCTACAGTGGCTCCCTGTAAAATCTGGAATGTAATTTTAAATCATTCACCTCACCTATAAAGCCCTGATTGGTCAGACACCATCATATCTTAAGGAGCTTATAGGACCATATTACCACACTAGAGAGCTGTGCTCGCAGAATGCAGTGTTACTTGTGGTTCCTAGAGTGTCTAAAAGTGTGTCTAGAGTGTCTAGAGTGTCTAAAAGTAGAACAGGAACCAGAGCCTTTACATTACATTACATTACAGTCATTTACTTTAATCCAAAGCGACTTACAATTCAGATTCTATCACATTTCTACACCATAGGCACAGCTACGGGAGACATTTTTGGGGTTAAGTGTCTTGCTCAAGGACACATCGACATGCGACTAGTGGAGCCGTAGGCGGGGATAGAACTGCTGATCCTCTGAGCCTTCAGTTATCAAGCTCCTATTCTGTGGAACCAGCTTCCAGTTCAAGTCCGGGGGGCAGAAACACTCACCTCATTTAAGTGTAGGCTTAAGACTTTCCTCTTTGATAATGCTTATAGTTAGGGCTGGCTCAGGTTTGTTGTTAGGGCTGGCTCAGGTTTGTTGCTAGGGCTGGCTCAGGTTTATAGTTAGGGCTGGCTCAGGTTTATAGTTTGGGCTGGTTCAGGTTTATAGTTAGCGCTGGCTCAGATTTGTTGTTAGGGCTGGCTCAGGTCAATAGTTAGGAATGGCTCAAGTCAATAGTTAGGAATGGCTCAAGTTTATTGTTAGGGCTCGCTTAGGTTTATAGTTAGGGCTGGCTCAGGTTTGTAGTTAGGGCTGGCTCAAGTTTGATGTTAGGGCTGGCTCAAGTTTGATGTTAGGGCTGGCTCAGGCTTGTTGTTAGGGCTGGCTTAAGTTTGTTGTTAGGGCTGGCTCAGGTTTGTAGTTAGGGCTGGTGCAGGTTTATAGTTAGGGCTGGCTCAGGTTTATAGTTAGGGCTGGCTCAGGTTTATAGTTAGGGCTGGCTCAGGTTTATAGTTAGGGCTGGCTCAGGTTTGTAGTTAGGGCTGGTGCAGGTTTATAGTTAGGGCTGGCTCAGGTTTATAGTTAGGGCTGGCTCAGGTTTATAGTTAGGGCTGGCTCAGGTTTATAGTTAGGGCTGGCTCAGGTTTATAGTTAGGGCTGGCTCAGGTTTGTAGTTAGGGCTGGTGCAGGTTTATAGTTAGGGCTGGCTCAGGTTTGTACTAAGGGCTTGCTCAGGTTTGCGTAGAACCAACTCTAGTTATGCTGCTATAGACCTAGACCGCTACAGCACTTCCTACGATAAACTGAACTCCTCTCTCCTCCTTTTCCTCTCCTTCTGTATATATTCATGTCCCATTAATGCATGTTACTAACTTGTCTTCTTCCCGGGAGTCTTTGTACTCTAATTACAATTGTCATTGGACAATCATGGATTGACTATGTTGTAATTCTAATATATTGTTCATTCTCTACATATGACATCTATAGTACTTCTGTCCATCCTGAGAGAGGGATCCCTCCTCTGTTGCTCTCCCTGAGGTTTCTTCCTTTTCTTTCCCTGTTCAAGGTTCTTCTGGGGGAAGATTTTCCTTTCCCGATGCGAGGATCCATGGACAGAAGAAAGATGTCATATGCTGTACAGATTGTAAAGCCCTCTAAGGCACATTTGTGATTCGGGATATTGGGCTATACAAATAAATTGATTTAAATTGAATCCATCTATAAGTTTCTCCTCTTCCTCTCCCCAGTTTCCTTCTCCCATCCTTCATCCCAAATCAGCATCAAATTAAATAATAGAGGGGATCTTAGTTGTCTAACAACGGGGCAGATAAAAAGAGAAGACTCTCCAACAAATGATTATCCCCTCCTGTCCCTGTAAACCTCCCTATGAGACATTTAACCTTGTTGAGATGAAAACACGTATCACTTTATTATTGTCTGTAAGACCATGCTATAAGTATACCGTTATCTTCACTGAAGGGATGTATCGTTTCAGTTTGATTATTTATTCATTTTCTGAAGAAAATAAGCATTATGTACCAAATTCATTAAGACTATTTGGTAGTGAGTGAGAGATTAAATTGACTGCAGCGTATCATTCAGTCTGCTGAGAGGGTGATTGGCTGTAATCTACCGTCCCTCCACGACTTGCTTGTCTCCAGGACCCTGAGGCGGGCACGAAAGATTGTAGGCGACCCCTCTCTTTACAAAGACCAATTACAGTTGTAGACCTCCAAAGAGAGATTTTCAAACGTTAGAACATTTTGGGAAAGTGAGGAGATTTTTTCAGTTTACTTAAAGGTAGAGTAGAGTTTCCTATATGATTAGAGTTGGGTTAAAGCATGCAGTTGTGATGGTCAGGGTTAGGTGCTGGTAAATTAAACTCTCCAGTCCATCACAAGTGAACAACACTAAAGAACAAATCTGTGTGTGTGTGTGTGTGTGTGTGTGTGTGTGTGTGCACTCACGTCAATATAATTAGCGTTGATGTAGTCAGAGTGGGGGTCTCCGTCCAGCAGCTGCAGTCGGACTCTTGTGTGATCGTCTGTGGGGTCAGATAGCACAAAATACAACAGGCCTAAAGTTACATTTACCCACAGATCGGAGCAGCTAACTGACTGGATGGGAAACCAACTAGGTCCAAAGTTAGGTGGCTGTCTGAACCAGAAATATGACAGCACTTGTTGTTTGTTCAAATTCCTTAAATGAACCATGTATACCTACCTAGCCATCTGTAGTCATGCACATCATGAATCATGAAAATCCTCTCTCAGCGGCAAATAAAAGTCTTGAGCAAACACAGCATGTCACTTTGACACTAGAAAATAAAGGGTTGTGGAGAGATAGTACAACCAAAGCAAAAAAAAGCCAATAACCGCTCAAAAAAACTTCCCACAGCTTAACCAGACCGGCCAACCAGCCGAGCCAAATGCCATTTAAAGCAATGTGATGGACCCAGGAATAGAAGGAAAACAGCCGGAATAAGAGCTAAACAGCTAAGACCTAAGGTTATTCCACTACAAAATAAGATGGAAGAAATAAGACTCTGTTCTTCTTCTTCTGTTTGTACTCGGTTTATGTAACTGCTACATCAAATTTATCATTATACATTGAAAAAAAAATGTCATTACAAAATTTCTTTTATTTTACATGTATCTATACAATGAGCATTAAATCTCCTCCGCGAATAGCCACCTTAACGTGGTGGAGTAGTTTGAGTGGCTCAGTGATCCTAGGAGCTAAGTTGTCTAGGGCAGTAGCCCCTGGTAGGGTCTCCCAAGGCAAACAGGTCTCAGGGGAGAGCCCAGACGAAGGGCGGTTATAAATAACCCGAATGAAAAGCAGCCCACGGTCTTCAGCCACCTCGCCCGGACCAGGGAAACTGGGGCACCCTCGCGGAGCCAGACTCAGGAGGGGAGCTCGTCAGCGAGCGTCTGGTAGCCGGGCCTTCGCCCATGGGGCCCGGTCGGGTTCAGCCCAAAGAAACAACATGGAGCAGCCACCCTGTTGACCCACCACCCGCAGGGACAAGCATCGGGGTCGGGTGCAATGCAGGCCGGCCTTCTTGGAGTCGGTGGGAGGGGTCCTGGAAAGGGCGCCGCCTGCCGACTCCATAGTTCTCCTGGGGGACTTCAACGCTCTGTCAGGATCCCTGTCTGACCCGTTGTGTGTACCGTCT
>JAVDOI010000211.1:115000-127500 GCA_032191485.1 Leptoclinus maculatus
AATAGTTGTATATTGAGGTATGAACACATGTACACACAACAATAGTTGTATATTGAGGTATGAACACATGTAAAAACAACAATAGTTGTATATTGAGGTATGAACACATGTACACACAACAATAGTTTTATATTGAGGTATGAACACATGTACACACAACAATAGTTGTATATTGAGGTATGAACACATGTAAAAACAACAATAGTTTTATATTGAGGTATGAACACATGTACACACAACAATAGTTGTATATTGAGGTATGAACACATGTACACACAACAATAGTTTTATATTGAGGTATGAACACATGTACACACAACAATAGTTTTATATTGAGGTATGAACACATGTACACACAACAATAGTTGTATATTGAGGTATGAACACATGTAAAAACAACAATAGTTGTATATTGAGGTATGAACACATGTACACACAACAATAGTTTTATATTGAGGTATGAACACATGTACACACAACAATAGTTTCATATTGAGGTATGAACACATGTACACACAACAATAGTTGTATATTGAGGTATGAACACATGTACACACAACAATAGTTTTATATTGAGGTATGAACACATGTACACACAACAATAGTTTTATATTGAGGTATGAACACATGTACACACAACAATAGTTTCATATTGAGGTGCACATATGGCCTGATGACCAGAACTAGTACACAGACACATGGGAAGTTAAACCAGTACATAAATATGAATTACTATTATTTAATGAGCCAGCTGGGGCAGTGAGTTACTGCTGAAACAGAAGACGGCAGAGCTTACAGGCAGATGTGATTCACCTTTAAGAAGGTAAAAGGAAGGCCTTACTGAATGTCCATCATGTTACACCTTCCAGCATGTGAACACTGAAGTTATGGCAACAAATACTGAGATGGCAGTAATCCCAGATTCATCAATGCCAATCAGGTGAGTTCTATCCTTTGGCCAGGTAACTCTGGGACACTCCGACAGGCTGGGAGGGAAACAGAACCATCCAACTTTGTTGGCAGAGGTGAAGCGCTTGAGCTCTGACTCTGAAATAAAAAGCAGCCAGCAGCGAGAGCAACAGTGGGAGTCAACGTGTTCCTGGATGTCTGAAGAGATGCAGGTAAGTTTGGATGAGTTGGTTTGGTCTGAAAGAGAATGTTGTTGAAGGAGAGAAGACAGATTGTCCTCTCTCTCCTGCTGTGATGACAGGAATAGAAAGGACTAATTGTTCATGTGTGTGTGTGTTCATACTTCACTCTTTCATCAATAAAGTAGGTAGTTGTGAGTGTGTGACAATGGACTAAAATAATATACTATATGTGTACATAATAACAATATATATGTGTGTGTGTGTTAGGGCAACAACCCAACTCTCAAAGGTCGCCATATGGGACATTTCAAACCATCACACTGGAGGAGGTCACACACACACACACACACACACACACACACACACACACACACACACACACACACACACACACACACACACACACACACACACACACACACACACACACACACACACACACACACACTATACAAATGTACTGTGACAGACAAACAGACACCTAAACGTATCGCTCCATCAAGCAGAAAATGGATTCCTTTTAAGTGGCATATGGGCTTGAGTGTGTGTGTGAGTGTGTGCGTGTGTGTGTGTATTCATATACTGTATGTTTACACTTTCTCTGTTGCTTACATTTATTTCTGAAAAATAGGCAGAACATTGTTTTTAGCCATTTTAGGTAGGAGGTTTCTGTATGTGTGATGGTGTGTGTGTGTGTGTTCAGTTGCATAAGGTGTGCGTTGGCTGAACCTGAAATAAAAGAAATGAAGACAGTGCTAATAAAAGTCCTGGTCTGTATAAAACACAGATGAAGAGAAACACACTGAGCCTTGTTTGATTCAGGGAGTGGGTTTGCTTAAAGTTACTAAAATAAATCAATTTAAAAACTCTCAACCAGATTGAAACGTGGTGGAATTACAGCAAATTAGTTTGACACAAGAAATGTGTTTAAAAAGTTTGACAGAATGTTATCTGAAGTAACTTTTATATTCATTTCAATGTACTGACAGTGAAACAACAGCTGAGTTGTTTCTTCAATCCTTTCTAAATGTTAAACTCATGTTAAAGCAGTGTGCTGTTCTTAAAGTGCAAACTAAAGTAAAGTATGGACGACTGTGGATGACTAAATGTTGGACATCTGAATCTGATGTTTGTGTCCAGCAGCAGACGCCTTAACGTCGGTGTCCATTAACCATGAAGGCCATTACACTCAAACTCAAGTGAGCTTAACTACAACAAAGAGCTTTTATGAGAATGAGTCTAAACATGTGTGTTAATGATAAACTGTGCTCTAAACAAACAGACCTAGCAGAGATGGAAAGACAAAACAGAGAGCAGAGGGGCTTTGTCAACAAAGCGCTGACAAAGTGAAAGGAAGACTGAAGCAAAGAGAGCAGTGATAGTTGATGAACACTGATAGAGGAAACTCAATACATCTGGTAAGTAAGAGGAGGAACTGGGGAGAATAGAACGTTTGTTTTACTGATCATGAATATTGATGTGGTAAAGAGTTAATAATTGATTTATGAAACCAAATCTCTCTCATTCACACAAATACTGCACAACTGGAGAGAGACAACAGGGAAATATGGATGCAGCATTCACAGAATAAGGGAAATAATCTCCAAGCCGGAGACGATACCGTCATTTATTTATGTTATTTTCAAATGATGTATTGGATTGTAACCTAAAAATCGATCATCTGTGGATCTGGAAACACTCAAATATTCCTCTACAGGAACAATGTCAATCACTCTTTAATATTTGACTGACTTGTGACACGCCAGCTTAAAACAAAAGAGCATCTCATCACCTCGTTTACTCGAATGATCATTTTAAAAAAGGTCACTGCAATAAGGGTTAGGGTTAGGGTTAGACCTTTTGGGTTAGGGTTAGACCTTTTGAACCGGGTTAGGGTTAGACCTTTTGGGTTAGGGTTAGGGTTAGACCTTTTGGGTTAGGGTTAGACCTTTTGAACAGGGTTAGGGTTAGACCTTTTGGGTTAGGGTTAGGGTTAGACCTTTTGGGTTAGGGTTAGGGTTAGACCTTTTGGGTTAGGGTTAGGGTTAGACCTTTTTGGTTAGGGTTAGGGTTAGACCTTTTGAACCGGGTTAGGGTTAGACCTTTTGGGTTAGGGTTAGGGTTAGACCTTTTGGGTTAGGGTTAGGGTTAGACCTTTTGGGTTAGGGTTAGGGTTAGACCTTTTGAACCGGGTTAGGGTTAGACCTTTTGAACCGGGTTAGGGTTAGGGTTAGACCTTTTGAACCGGGTTAGGGTTAGGGTTAGACCTTTTGAACCGGGCTTCAGATATTTAGCTCCTGTGTGTTCAGGGTCATGGACGCAGTGAACACACAATGATGAACCGCAGACATCTTTGGGCTTTGTGACACACATATTCATCATAAAAGAAAGTCCTTCTCTGTTACTTTTAAACATTCAGGGGTCACTCAGACATTTCATTCTACTTATTCTCTGGAGCTTTGGCCGAACTAACAGCTGCTGTGATCTTTTCTTATTGTTGCTCTCATTGGAACACATTGTGTGTGTTTGTCTAACGTTAATCACCTCGTACTCCTCCTTGAAGCCATAACCCTGGCCACATTTCATCTGGGTGATGTGTTGGAGGAGGTCTGCCACTCGAATCGCTGGCTGAAACTGACCCGCCTGGAACTGACCTGCAGGAACAGAAACATTTTACAGAGAAAGAGACAAAAGGAGGTGAATATATTATGTGGGAGGGAGAGATGGAATAAAAGCATCTTAAAATGAGCCCGTCATTTATTACCTTTCACTTTAATGACCAAATAGCTATCATTATAACTATGGTAACTGGCAACATGACGTAATAAAGTAGCTAAAGGTGTGTGCTAACTAACCAACTCAACCACCAGCCTGTGAGATCAAAGAAGTGCTTCAAACTGAATGATCAGTTCCATGATGAGAGATCTTCAGCAGACGGTGATATTAGCTCCAACTAACAGATTCATGGAAAACACTTGACTGGCAACTTCCTGCATGGCTGACTAGTTAACTGGCTCACTAATAAAGTAACTGAAATATTCATGGCTGACTATCTAAATGCCTAGTTAGCTTACTGGCTAACTGACTAACTGACTCACTCACTACAGCGAGCTGCTTGGGTGCACATACCACTCTGGTAGGAGAGCTCCACAGACTCACAGCCTCCATAGGGGAAGCTCTGCAGGGTGAGAGAGGGCTGGGCGAGAGACGGCTGGCTGCTGTCTGTTGATGGAGAGAGAGAGAGATGGTGTTACCATGACAACAGACCTCCGGTCTATGACAACCCCCACACACACATTCAGTATGTGGACTGTACGGACACACACCGGGGAGAGAAGATGGGACGCCGAGGACAAGTGCTCAGTTAAATGGTCACTTAACTCCCTAAACTGTGACGTTAAACAGACTGATTGGATGAATGTGTGTGTTCTATTAGTCAGGACAGAAGAAGGAATGATGAAGGAAGACAATAATCCAACACAGGATGCAGGAAGAAGAAGAAGAAGAAGAAGAAGAAGAAGAAGGAATGATGAAGGAAGACAATAATCCAACACAGGATGCAGGAAGAAGAAGAAGAAGAAGAAGAAGAAGAAGAAGGAATGATGAAGGAAGACAATAATCCAACACAGGATGCAGGAAGAAGAAGAAGAAGAAGAAGAAGAAGAAGGAATGATGAAGGAAGACAATAATCCAACACAGGATGCAGGAAGAAGAAGAAGAAGAAGAAGAAGAAGAAGAAGGCAAGACAATAATCCAACACAGGATGCAGGAAGAAGAAGAAGAAGAAGAAGAAGAAGAAGAAGAAGAAGAAGAAGAAGAAGAAGAAGAAGGCAAGACAAGGAAAGGAAAGGAAAGGAAAGGAAAGGAAAGGCAAGGCAAGGAAAGGAAAGGAAAGGAAAGGAAAGGCAAGGAAAGGCAAGGAAAGGCAAGGCAAGGAAAGGCAAGGAAAGGTAAGGCAAGGAAAGGCAAGGCAAGGAAAGGAAAGGAAAGGCAAGGCAAGGAAAGGAAAGGCAAGGAAAGGTAAGGCAAGGAAAGGCAAGGCAAGGAAAGGAAAGGAAAGGCAAGGCAAGGCAAGGAAAGGCAAGGCAAGGAAAGGAAAGGAAAGGAAAGGAAAGGAAAGGAAAGGAAAGGCAAGGAAAGGAAAGGCAAGGAAAGGAAAGGCAAGGAAAGGAAAGGAAAGGAAAGGCAAGGAAAGGAAAGGAAAGGAAAGGAAAGGCAAGGAAAGGAAAGGAAAGGAAAGGAAAGGCAAGGAAAGGCAAGGAAAGGCAAGGCAAGGAAAGGCAAGGAAAGGTAAGGCAAGGAAAGGCAAGGCAAGGAAAGGCAAGGAAAGGCAAGGCAAGGAAAGGAAAGGAAAGGAAAGGAAAGGAAAGGAAAGGAAAGGAAAGGCAAGGAAAGGAAAGGCAAGGAAAGGAAAGGAAAGGAAAGGCAAGGAAAGGAAAGGAAAGGAAAGGCAAGGAAAGGAAAGGAAAGGCAAGGAAAGGAAAGGAAAGGAAAGGAAAGGAAAGGAAAGGAAAGGAAAGGCAAGGAAAGGAAAGGAAAGGAAAGGCAAGGAAAGGAAAGGAAAGGAAAGGCAAGGAAAGGAAAGGTAAGGCAAGGAAAGGAAAGGAAAGGTAAGGCAAGGCAAGGCAAGGCAAGGAAAGGAAAGGAAAGGAAAGGCAAGGAAAGGAAAGGCAAGGAAAGGCAAGGAAAGGAAAGGCAAGGAAAGGAAAGGCAAGGCAAGGCAAGGAAAGGAAAGGAAAGGAAAGGAAAGGTAAGGCAAGGAAAGGAAAGGAAAGGTAAGGCAAGGCAAGGAAAGGAAAGGAAAGGAAAGGAAAGGCAAGGAAAGGAAAGGCAAGGAAAGGCAAGGAAAGGAAAGGCAAGGAAAGGAAAGGCAAGGCAAGGCAAGGAAAGGAAAGGAAAGGAAAGGAAAGGTAAGGCAAGGAAAGGAAAGGAAAGGTAAGGCAAGGCAAGGAAAGGAAACGCAAGTTTATTTGTATAGCACATGCCGTGAAAACATGCCGCTGGATAAATAAGGAGTTCAAATGTAATCTTGTAAAATCCAGTTGTTTGAAGAGATGTTTTCACATTCATTTGAAATAGATATTAGAGATGAATTATGAGCCATTTAAATTCACCAGCTCTGAGCAGATTATAAAACATCAATAAAACCACTAATAATAGATTATTTTCTGTTTTCTTTCATGTATTTTCTCATGATTTGAACTATAGATGACAATAACAAGTATAACAATAACAAATTAGAGTTTTTGAGAGTTTTTACTTCAGGAAGGTTGAAATATTATTTGTGAGGTGGTGATGAATCTTGAGCCTTTTATCTTGTTTATCGGCTCTATAACTAAACTAAACAACAACAACATAGATCTTCAATGGACTATTGGAAGCTGTATCGATGGAACAAATGTGATTTGTTTTCTAACTACATCATGAAATGATTATTATATGATATATTTGATATTACTAGCATTGAGTTGGAATGAAGTGGGTTCATTGTAGTTCATTAGTCTGCTGTGGGACTAATAAAGGATGATCTCATCTAGTGAACTACTTTAGCCATGTTGCTGTAGCTTAGTCTGCTACATAGAGATCTATTCTGTTCATCAGCCTCTCTGGTGTCTGAAACAGATCACACTAAAGGTGTGGAGCTGAACTCTTGTGTTCTGAGCAGGAGAGAAACAAGAGTATGAAGGACATTGAGATGAAAAGGCATGAAACAGATCGTGAAGGTGAAAGAGATATTTATGGCATAATGGAAGGAGTCCATTCCAAAAGTCAAGGGCTCTAGAGCAGCTCATGCTTCTCCAAAGTAAACTTCCACTTTGCGTAAATGGAGCTTGTACTAAATTAAGAAGCACTTCAGGGTTTTCAAAAGAAATAACTGACACTGAACTGTTAACACAAGTCTGTTCTTGGGCTCCATTAACAGGCAATAGAGTTGTGTTTCCATTTTATTTCTACTTTATGCAACTAGAACAGGTTTAAATATGAATTACTGTTTCATCAACTCAAGTGCATCTTTCATATGTGTGTATGGAAGGGTTATGTTGCAGGATTTAACGCCTTTATATGGAGTTTGTTTGATTGTTTTCTCTTTACAAGAAGCTTTTTCCTGACAGAGAGATACGAATAAGAAAAGGAATGGAACAAATATCAAGAGCAGAAAGGGAGGATGAAGCTTAAAGTGAGGGAAGAGGACAGAAAGAGAAAGAGGAAGGAACAAAGATGAACATGAACATCTTTTACTTCATTACTTAGCAGCGAGCTGCATTTGTTTACTGATTCAGCTCACTTCATTTGAAAAATGAATTGAAATGGAGATATCTGAAAGAGAGGACAGATGGAATGAAAACCAAGACACAAAACATCGCACAGGCAAAAGAAAGAAAGAGAGCCGCAGAACAAAGGAGCGATAAATAGAGGAGAGTCAGTGGGATTCATATCTGACTGCAGGTCTCAGGGATCAACTGGTCTAGACTGTCTCCATCCGTTTACCTCATTCCTCCTCTTCTGACAGCCGGCAGTGTGTGTGTGTGTGTGTGTGTGTGTGTGTGTGTGTGTGTGTGTGTGTGTGTGTGTGCGTGTGTGTGTGTGTGTGTGTGCGTACACGTCTTATGGTAAAATGTGTGTGTACGTCTGAACAAAGCTGCTTCTTTTGGAACTTACAGGTTCCAGAGTCGAACAAAGATACTCAATTATGTTTATGTGTTGAGAATTGACAGAGATGTGAGGCTAATATGAAATATGAAATATTCTCATACCGTCAGCGTTGTGAGGGTGAATGGCCAAATAAAACACCAAAGTGATTCTTGAGTCCTTTTGCTTTTATATTTGCACTTCTAATCATCTGGTTTTCCAGTATTAATGATATTAATGATACAGGAGTTAGTCGGGACTTCTTCCTGTTCCGATGTGAGCATCCTGCAGAGGATGTCGTATGTGGACAGATTGTAAATCCCTCTGAGGAGAATTTATGATTTTGGGGCTGTACAAAATGAATTGAATTGAATTGAAAATTGAATTGAGTAAATGTAGAATGCTGTAATGAGGCGGTGTGTTTCCCACATCACAATAATGAATTATCACTCGCAGTTGTGGATGTTGGAACAGCATCCCTGAGAGGATTTTCATTAAGAGGGAGTTCTTATATCATTATTTTATTTCATAAAGTCAGTGTGATACCGATCTGATACAGAATCAGATATCAAATTAGTGCATCCCTAATGTTAATATCTTCCCAAAGAGGAAATAAAAATGGAAATGAACATTTATCATTATTGTGTTTTTATTTTGTATCATTCGTTTGGACTAATTGAACATGCTTCACACATAGAGGGCGGGACAGACTGTCACAGACCAAGAGGCAGACAGATAGAAAAAGACTTGTCAAAGGACTTGTGACTGAGACAACACATGAGAATATAAGCTGTGTAAGCAGGAAGTCAACATGTGGCTGAAAAGAGCACAAAGCTTCTAAAGATTAACGTTACTATCACTCAACCTGCTCTCTACTTCAATTACTCAGCACTGCCGCTTTAAGGCCAAACTAAATGACTACCATTAACCATAATCCCCTTACATACAGCCTGATAATGTGCTGAAGTAGTCGGGGGAATATAACTGCCTTTCAGTGGAAAATCGACTTCTAAAACTAACAGGGCTATGGACAGAAATGATGAGCTCTCTACACCGGAGGCACTCTGGAGCATCTCCCATTGCCACTGTGCAGCAGTTTCAAGTGCTTCTTAAAAATATCCAGCAAAGACACACTGAAAAAAATGAATGTCACATCACTGATGTCACTGATGGCAGGTGATGAATATCTTATTTCAGTAACATATTCATTTTATTATATTATGTATTGCTGATGGCCTGCTGAATCTCTTTTCACTTATCTTTCTGATAACTCTTATAGTTAGGGCTGGCTCAGGTTTATAGTTAGGGCTGGCTCAGGTTTATAGTTAGGGCTGGCTCAGGTTTATAGTTAGGGCTGGTTCAGGTTTATAGTTAGGGCTGGTTCAGGTTTATAGTTAGGGCTGGTTCAGGTTTATAGTTAGGGCTGGTTCAGGTTTATAGTTAGGGCTGGTTCAGGTTTATAGTTAGGGCTGGCTCAGGTTTATAGTTAGGGCTGGCTCAGGTTTATAGTTAGGGCTGGCTCAGGTTTATAGTTAGGGCTGGTTCAGGTTTATAGTTAGGGCTGGCTCAGGTTTATAGTTAGGGCTGGCTCAGGTTTATAGTTAGGGCTGGCTCAGGTTTATAGTTAGGGCTGGCTCAGGTTTATAGTTAGGGCTGGCTCAGGTTTATAGTTAGGGCTGGCTCAGGTTTATAGTTAGGGCTGGTTCAGGTTTATAGTTAGGGCTGGCTCAGGTTTATAGTTAGGGCTGGCTCAGGTTTATAGTTAGGGCTGGCTCAGGTTTATAGTTAGGGCTGGCTCAGGTTTATAGTTAGGGCTGGCTCAGGTTTATAGTTAGGGCTGGCTCATGTTTATAGTTAGGGCTGGCTCAGGTTTATAGTTAGGGCTGGTTCAGGTTTATAGTTAGGGCTGGTTCAGGTTTATAGTTAGGGCTGGTTCAGGTTTATAGTTAGGGCTGGCTCAGGTTTATAGTTAGGGCTGGTTCAGGTTTATACTTAGGACTGGCTCAGGTTTATAGTTAGGGCTGGTTCAGGTTTATAGTTAGGGCTGGCTCAGGTTTATAGTTAGGACTGGCTCAGGTTTATAGTTAGGGCTGGCTCATGTTTATAGTTAGGGCTGGCTCAGGTTTATAGTTAGGGCTGGTTCAGGTTTATAGTTAGGGCTGGTTCAGGTTTATAGTTAGGGCTGGCTCATGTTTATAGTTAGGGCTGGTTCAGGTTTATAGTTAGGGCTGGTTCAGGTTTATAGTTAGGGCTGGCTCAGGTTTATAGTTAGGGCTGGCTCAGGTTTATAGTTAGGGCTGGTTCAGGTTTATAGTTAGGGCTGGTTCAGGTTTATAGTTAGGGCTGGCTCAGGTTTATAGTTACGGCTGGCTCAGGTTTATAGTTAGGGCTGGTTCAGGTTTATAGTTAGGGCTGGTTCAGGTTTATAGTTAGGGCTGGCTCAGGTTTATAGTTACGGCTGGCTCAGGTTTATAGTTAGGACTGGCTAAGGTTTATAGTTAGGACTGGCTCAGGTTTATAGTTAGGGCTGGCTCAGGTTTATAGTTAGGGCTGGCTCAGGTTTATAGTTAGGGCTGGCTCAGGTTTATAGTTAGGGCTGGCTAAGGTTTATAGTTAGGACTGGCTAAGGTTTATAGTTAGGGCTGGCTCAGGTTTATAGTTAGGGCTGGTTCAGGTTCATAGTTAGGGCTGGCTCAGGTTTATAGTTAGGGCTGGCTCAGGTTTATAGTTAGGGCTGGTTCAGGTTTATAGTTAGGGCTGGCTCAGGTTTATAGTTAGGGCTGGCTCATGTTTATAGTTAGGGCTGGCTCAGGTTTATAGTTAGGACTGGCTCAGGTTTATAGTTAGGACTGGCTCAGGTTTATAGTTAGGGCTGGTTCAGGTTTATAGTTAGGGCTGGTTCAGGTTCATAGTTAGGGCTGGCTCAGGTTTATAGTTAGGGCTGGCTCAGGTTTATAGTTAGGGCTGGTTCAGGTTTATAGTTAGGGCTGGCTCAGGTTTATAGTTAGGGCTGGCTCAGGTTTATAGTTAGGACTGGCTCAGGTTTATAGTTAGGACTGGCTCAGGTTTATAGTTAGGGCTGACTCATGTTTATAGTTAGGGCTGGCTCAGGTTTATAGTTAGGACTGGTTCAGGTTAATAGTTAGGACTGGCTCAGGTTTATAGTTAGGACTATTATTATCATTCTATTATATTCACCAGTACTATTATTCATTTGATTCGTACTGTTTCCGATCATAATTATTATAGCTGCTGTGCTTCCTTTCTCTTGATGGCCTCCCAGCCTGAGCCCGGTTCTTCTCGAGGTTTAGAGAGTTTTTTCAGTGATGCTCCTGATGGAATGTTGTTTGTAAACCATCGAGTAAAGTCTAGACCTGCTCTTTATGAAACATGTATTGAGATAACTTCTGTTATAATTTGGTTCTAATCTAAACAAAAAAGGGAAACAAAAGGTGATTGTTTGCGTTCGCTCTGAATATTTTATGTCACAGCAAATTAATGTACATTTTTAAATGATAACCTCTCTATACAGATGGTTGAAGCATTGATTGTCTTTTTTAATATATTCATGCAATCAGCCTCATCGGGCAGGTCATGTTTGTATGTAGCTATTTGCCCTCATGGAACACAGGGAGGTTTTAAAACTTTGCCTGTTTTAAGACGTGGAACCGAGCTCTAAATGTGTGTTGTGTGTGTGTGTGTGTGTGTGTGTGTGTGTGTGTGTGTGTGTGTGTGTGTGTGTGTGTGTGTGTGTGTGTGTGTGTGTGTGTGTGTGTGTGTGTGTGTGTGTGTGTGTGGGGGAGAGAGAGTGAGTGTTTTTACATAATAACCACAGAAAGCTCCGGATTCACGTCTATGCTAACAGAAATGAAGGCTCACCTTGGCGTGTTGTGTAACCTTTTAACATACATCAACGTCTGGAAAATAGATTTTGAGAGGGAAACGTGTTTGCACATGAAATGCACAGTGCTGCGGTGGCTTTCCACTGATCCAGTGGATTTACGTTGCATCAATGTTAACATTGTGCTGTGTGTGTGTGTGTGTGTGTGTGTGTGTGTGTGTGTGTGTGTGTGTGGAGGTAAGTGTATATTTGTAACTTCCTGATGTGTCCTCGTCTCTTCATGCATACCTTTGTTGACTTGAGTGTGTTACTGTTGGTTTCTTTATAGGTGCTCATATATTGAAGATTTTGCGAGAGAGAGTGTGTATGTGTGCATGAAATATCATTTCCATAGCAGAGAAAACACCTGAGCTAAGGAGAAGCTTTACAGCCGGTTAAAAGGAAAATATGCACACACACTCAGAAAAAGATAAAGCTCCTCTGCATTGCATACTGGATTTACCCGAGCTCCTTCTCCTTCTCTGATCCCTCAATCTGTTCGTCTCCGTCACTGTCGTCTTAATAACTTTCTTCTCTTTCCACAAGCAATTACAGTAAGAATCCATCCTCACTGGCACAATTATCCATTTTCAAAAGCCCGAGAGCTGTTGGAAGGTGTCTAAGTGGTGGATTCTTACTTATCCATTTATGAAATGATGTAACAGATCAAATGAACACAATGGACTCAATGGAAGTCAAAGTGTTAAAGGGACCATGTGTACCAACTAATCATGAACAAACATCTATAATCAGATCATGTTGTTTGACTGAAAATAATAAATTGACTTAAAGCAGAACAATGAATGAAATGTTCTCACATTCAACAGAGTTGAACTTCCATCTTCCTCTCATTTCATATTTAATAAGTGTGTTTGGTCGGTGCTCTAAGTACACCGTCT
>JAVDOI010000211.1:142500-147500 GCA_032191485.1 Leptoclinus maculatus
TATCTATATAAAGAGAAAAGTACTATCTCTATAAAGAGAAAAGTGCTATCGCTATAAAAAGAAAAGTACTATCTCTATAAAGAGAAAAGTACTATCTATATACAGAGAAAAGTTATATCTCTATAAAGAGAAAAGTACTATCTCTATAAAAAGAAAAGTACTATCTCTATAAAGAGAAAAGTACTATCTCTATAAAGAGAAAAGTACTATCTCTATAAAGAGAAAAGTGCTATCGCTATAAAAAGAAAAGTACTATCGCTATAAAGAGAAAAGTACTATCTCTATAAAAAGAAAAGTACTATCTCTATAAAGAGAAAAGTACTATCTCTATAAAGAGAAAAGTACTATCTCTATAAAAAGAAAAGTACTATCTCTATAAAGAGAAAAGTGCTATCGCTATAAAGAGAAAAGTACTATCTCTATAAAAAGAAAAGTACTATCTCTATAAAGAGAAAAGTACTATCTCTATAAAAAGAAAAGTACTATCTCTATAAAGAGAAAAGTGCTATCGCTATAAAAAGAAAAGTACTATCTCTATAAAGAGAAAAGTACTATCTCTATAAAGAGAAAAGTACTATCTCTATGAAGAGAAAAGTTCCATCTCTATAAAGAGAAAAGTACTATCTCTATAAAGAGAAAAGTTCCATCTCTATAAAGAGAAAAGTACTATCTCTATAAAGAGAAAAGTACTATCTCTATAAAGAGAAAAGTTCCATCTCTATAAAGAGAAAAGTACTATCTCTATAAAGAGAAAAGTGCTATCGCTATAAAAAGAAAAGTACTATCTGTATAAAGAGAAAAGTACTATCTCTATAAAGAGAAAAGTTCCATCTCTATAAAAAGAAAGTATTATCTCTATAAAAAGAAAGTACTATCTCTATAAAGAGAACAGTTATATCTATATAAAGAGAAAAGTTATATCTCTATAAAGAGAAAAGTTCCATGTCTATAAAAAGAAAGTATTATCTCTATAAAAAGAAAGTATTATCTCTATAAAAAGAAAAGTACTACCGCTATAAAGAGAAAAGTTCCATCTCTATAAAAAGAAAAGTACTATCTCTATAAAGAGAAAAGTACTATCTCTATAAAAATAAAAGTTCCATCTCTATAAAAAGAAAGTACTATCTCTATAAAGAGAAAAGTTCTATCTATATACAGAGAAAAGTTATATCTCTATAAAGAGAAAAGTACTATCTCTATAAAAAGAAAAGTACTATCTCTATAAAGAGAAAAGTACTATCTCTATAAAGAGAAAAGTACTATCTCTATAAAAAGAAAAGTACTATCTCTATAAAGAGAAAAGTACTATCTCTATAAAAAGAAAAGTACTATCTCTATAAAGAGAAAAGTACTATCTATATACAGAGAAAAGTTATATCTCTATAAAGAGAAAAGTACTATCTCTATAAAGAGAAAAGTGCTATCGCTATAAAAAGAAAAGTACTATCTCTATAAAGAGAAAAGTACTATCTATATACAGAGAAAAGTTATATCTCTATAAAGAGAAAAGTACTATCTCTATAAAAAGAAAAGTACTATCTCTATAAAGAGAAAAGTACTATCTCTATAAAGAGAAAAGTACTATCTCTATAAAGAGAAAAGTGCTATCGCTATAAAAAGAAAAGTACTATCGCTATAAAGAGAAAAGTACTATCTCTATAAAAAGAAAAGTACTATCTCTATAAAGAGAAAAGTACTATCTCTATAAAGAGAAAAGTACTATCTCTATAAAAAGAAAAGTACTATCTCTATAAAGAGAAAAGTGCTATCGCTATAAAGAGAAAAGTACTATCTCTATAAAAAGAAAAGTACTATCTCTATAAAGAGAAAAGTACTATCTCTATAAAAAGAAAAGTACTATCTCTATAAAGAGAAAAGTGCTATCGCTATAAAAAGAAAAGTACTATCTCTATAAAGAGAAAAGTACTATCTCTATAAAGAGAAAAGTACTATCTCTATGAAGAGAAAAGTTCCATCTCTATAAAGAGAAAAGTACTATCTCTATAAAGAGAAAAGTTCCATCTCTATAAAGAGAAAAGTACTATCTCTATAAAGAGAAAAGTTCCATCTCTATAAAAAGAAAAGTACTATCTCTATAAAGAGAAAAGTGCTATCGCTATAAAAAGAAAAGTACTATCTCTATAAAGAGAAAAGTACTATCTCTATAAAGAGAAAAGTACTATCTCTATGAAGAGAAAAGTTCCATCTCTATAAAGAGAAAAGTACTATCTCTATAAAGAGAAAAGTTCCATCTCTATAAAGAGAAAAGTACTATCTCTATAAAGAGAAAAGTACTATCTCTATAAAGAGAAAAGTTCCATCTCTATAAAGAGAAAAGTGCTATCGCTATAAAAAGAAAAGTACTATCTGTATAAAGAGAAAAGTACTATCTCTATAAAGAGAAAAGTTCCATCTCTATAAAAAGAAAGTATTATCTCTATAAAAAGAAAGTACTATCTCTATAAAGAGAACAGTTATATCTATATAAAGAGAAAAGTTATATCTCTATAAAGAGAAAAGTTCCATCTCTATAAAAAGAAAGTATTATCTCTATAAAAAGAAAGTATTATCTCTATAAAAAGAAAAGTACTACCGCTATAAAGAGAAAAGTTCCATCTCTATAAAAAGAAAAGTACTATCTCTATAAAGAGAAAAGTACTATCTCTATAAAAAGAAAAGTACTATCTCTATAAAAATAAAAGTTCCATCTCTATGAAAAGAAAGTACTATCTCTATAAAGAGAAAAGTTCTATCTATATACAGAGAAAAGTTATATCTCTATAAAGAGAAAAGTACTATCTCTATAAAAAGAAAAGTACTATCTCTATAAAGAGAAAAGTACTATCTCTATAAAGAGAAAAGTACTATCTCTATAAAAAGAAAAGTACTATCTCTATAAAGAGAAAAGTACTATCTCTATAAAAAGAAAAGTACTATCTCTATAAAGAGAAAAGTACTATCTATATACAGAGAAAAGTTATATCTCTATAAAGAGAAAAGTACTATCTCTATAAAGAGAAAAGTGCTATCGCTATAAAAAGAAAAGTACTATCTCTATAAAGAGAAAAGTACTATCTATATACAGAGAAAAGTTATATCTCTATAAAGAGAAAAGTACTATCTCTATAAAAAGAAAAGTACTATCTCTATAAAGAGAAAAGTACTATCTCTATAAAGAGAAAAGTACTATCTCTATAAAGAGAAAAGTGCTATCGCTATAAAAAGAAAAGTACTATCGCTATAAAGAGAAAAGTACTATCTCTATAAAAAGAAAAGTACTATCTCTATAAAGAGAAAAGTACTATCTCTATAAAGAGAAAAGTACTATCTCTATAAAAAGAAAAGTACTATCTCTATAAAGAGAAAAGTGCTATCGCTATAAAGAGAAAAGTACTATCTCTATAAAAAGAAAAGTACTATCTCTATAAAGAGAAAAGTACTATCTCTATAAAAAGAAAAGTACTATCTCTATAAAGAGAAAAGTGCTATCGCTATAAAAAGAAAAGTACTATCTCTATAAAGAGAAAAGTACTATCTCTATAAAGAGAAAAGTACTATCTCTATGAAGAGAAAAGTTCCATCTCTATAAAGAGAAAAGTACTATCTCTATAAAGAGAAAAGTTCCATCTCTATAAAGAGAAAAGTACTATCTCTATAAAGAGAAAAGTACTATCTCTATAAAGAGAAAAGTTCCATCTCTATAAAGAGAAAAGTACTATCTCTATAAAGAGAAAAGTGCTATCGCTATAAAAAGAAAAGTACTATCTGTATAAAGAGAAAAGTACTATCTCTATAAAGAGAAAAGTTCCATCTCTATAAAAAGAAAGTATTACCTCTATAAAAAGAAAGTACTATCTCTATAAAGAGAACAGTTCTATCTATATAAAGAGAAAAGTTATATCTCTATAAAGAGAAAAGTTCCATCTCTATAAAAAGAAAGTATTATCTCTATAAAAAGAAAGTATTATCTCTATAAAAAGAAAAGTACTACCGCTATAAAGAGAAAAGTTCCATCTCTATAAAAAGAAAAGTACTATCTCTATAAAGAGAAAAGTACTATCTCTATAAAAAGAAAAGTACTATCTCTATAAAAATAAAAGTTCCATCTCTATAAAAAGAAAGTACTATCTCTATAAAGAGAAAAGTTCCATCTCTATAAAAAGAAAGTACTACCGCTATAAAGAGAAAAGTTCCATCTCTATAAAAAGAAAGTACTACCGCTATAAAGAGAAAAGTACTATCTCTATAAAAATAAAAGTTCCATCTCTATAAAAAGAAAAGTACTATCTCTATAAAGAGAAAAGTATTATCTCTATGAAGAGAAAAGTAATATCGCTATAAAGAGAAAAGTACTATCTCTATAGAAATAAAAGTACTATCTCTATAAAAATAAAAGTACTATCTCTATAAAAATAAAAGTACTATCTCTATAAAGAGAAAAGTACTATCTCTATAAAGAGAAAAGTTCCATCTCTATGAAGAGAAAAGTACTATCTCTATGAACAGAGTACTATAGCTATAAAGAGAAAAGTACTATGTCTGTAAAAAGAAAAGTACTATCTCTATAAAGAGAAAAGTATTATCTCTATAAAGAGAAAAGTAATATCGCTATAAAGAGAAAAGTTCCATCTCTATAAAGAGAAAAGTTCCATCTCTATAAAGAGAAAAGTACTATCTCTATAAAGAGAAAAGTACTATCGCTACAAAGAGAAAAGTACTATTGCTATAAAGAGAAAAGTACTATCTCTATAAAGAGAAAAGTACTATCTCTATAAAGAGAAAAGTACTATCTCTATAAAGAGAAAAGTACTATCTCTATAAAGAGAAAAGTACTATCTCTATAAAGAGAAAAGTACTATCTCTATAAAGAGAAAAGTACTATCTCTATAAAGAGAAAAGTTCCATCTCTATAAAGAGAAAAGTTCCATCTCTATAAAGAGAAAAGTACTATCTCTATAAAGAGAAAAGTACTATCTCTATAAAGAGAAAAGTACTATCTC
>JAVDOI010000211.1:152500-172500 GCA_032191485.1 Leptoclinus maculatus
CAACCAACGAGGACCACAACCAACGAGGACCACAACCAACGAGGACCACAACCAACGAGGACCACAACCGAGGACCACAACCAACGAGGACCACAACCAACGAGGACCACAACCAACGAGGACCACAACCAACGAGGACCACAACCAACGAGGACCACAACCGAGGACCACAACCAACGAGGACCACAACCAACGAGGACCACAACCGAGGACCACAACCAACGAGGACCACAACCAACGAGGACCAAAACCGAGGACCACAACCGAGGACCACAACCAACGAGGACCACAACCAACGAGGACCACAACCAACGAGGACCACAACCAACGAGGACCACAACCAATGAGGACCACAACCAAGGACCACAACCAACGAGGACCACAACCAACGAGGACCACAACCACCGAGGACCACAACCAACGAGGACCACAACCAACGAGGACCACAACCAACGAGGACCACAACCAACGAGGACCACAACCAACGAGGACCAGAACACAAATATTAAGAACAGATTGTTCCATGGACCAGTTTACATGTGTGTTCATACAGTATGAGACCTTGTACATCTGTGTGTGTGTGTGTGTGTGTGTGTGTGTGTGTGTGTGTGTGTGTGTGTGTGTGTGTGTGTGTAAACTGCCGGCCATCAGCCATTATAACAGCGCTGTAAGTGGACCATCAAGCATTTATCACAGCAGGCAGCAGAGTGCATTATTCAACCATGTGTCACATCTGCAGAATGGGGGTCAAGTCCAGCTCTGTGTGTGTGTGTGTGTGTGTGTGTGTGTGTGTGTGTGTGTGTGTGTGTGTGTGTGTGTGTGTGTTACAGTAACATTACAAAATTATCTATGAATAAGAACAAGTTGTGCATCTGTCAGCATGGAAGCACTCAGGACTCTCTGATGTGTGTGTGTGTGTGTGTGTGTGCGTGTGTGTGTATGTGTGTGTGTGCGTGCGTGCGTGTACACGTGTGTGTGTGTGTGTGTGTGTGTGTGTGTGTGTGTGTGTGTGTGTGTGTGTGTGAGTGTGTGTGTAGATTACTCTTGTTGTGGGGGCTGGTCCCCATAACATAAATCTTTTTAGGGTTTGGGTTAGACTGGTCCTGGTTCTGGTTTGTCTCCAGGGAATAAATGTAAGTCAATGTTATATCCCCTTAAGTGATGGGAACACAACTGTGTGTGTGTGTGTAGGTGTGCACACACAC
This sequence comes from Leptoclinus maculatus, assembly GCA_032191485.1. Taxonomy (NCBI): domain Eukaryota; kingdom Metazoa; phylum Chordata; class Actinopteri; order Perciformes; family Stichaeidae; genus Leptoclinus; species Leptoclinus maculatus. The sequence goes on from JAVDOI010000211.1 coordinate 153,706, forward strand.
ACTCAGACTGTGCAGTGGAGCAGCCTGAGTCGGTTCTCTTGCTGTAGACTGAGCCCCTGAAGGTGCAGTATATTGTCTGGACAGAGGATGTGTCCTTTGGCTGTCTCGGTGTGGACGGACATCCTTAATGTCTTCACTTTACAGACTGGGTCGAGTGGACGGGGGGGGGGGGTAATATGATACCTTACAGATACTTTGGGTCGAGGCATTCGTGTTTTCATAATGAATCTGTGGATTTTCTTCTAAAAGGACGAATGTTGGTCATAAATCAAACGACGCCTCTCTTTTGTGTACGACAACAATCCTATCAACCTCATTTCTGTCATCATCTGCATCTTAATAACTGTATTTTGCGGTTGGATTATTATGAACTTCCTGTTAAAGTAAAACATCTTTGGAAAAAGTTTGTGATCAAGTTTTGAAACTAAAAGCTTCATGAATTAAAACCCGTTAGTTGAGGTTATGGTGATGTTTTAGACCGTGAACACTTAACTTTGGCTTGGTGGGAATTCAACCCCAATTAATAAAAACTGATGAACCCCCCCCCCCCCCCCCCCCCCCACTAAATACAGACATGTCGGCAGAGTGAATGAAAAAAAACAGGAATATGCAGCATTTGTGTGCTCCTTGATATTTCTGCAGTAGAGGTGTGTGCAGCTTTAAATGCAGCTTTATTAGAGGTTAGTGACTCCAACGCGACGCCTTCCACAGGACGGATTATCTCTGAGCTCAGAACAGTGTGGGTGGAGATATTTGAGAAGCGTCACATTTCATTGGCTGAAATATTACCCCAAATCTTAGTCTTAATCTCCCACGTCTCTTATATATTTGTTGAAGCCAAAAGACATTTCTGACCTACAAAGATGCACTAATAATTAAACCTTCTATTATTGGGGGCGGCGGTCTCGGTTCTCGTTTCATGGTGAGATGTAATCAATTATGCCAACGTGCTCCCACTGTGGAGAGAAGCCGAATCGTCTTCTATCATTCCTGTCTCTGACTTTCTGTCTCTACATTTGCAAAAAGGTGTAATATCTTTGAAAATAACAGAATTACTGATAATGCATCAAAAATAAATGACTCAACGCAAACATAATGCAAACATTGCTCCCCATACAGATGCAATAAGAGGTCAATGTTGATGTAATGATCACAAGTAATGAAGAGTAATGACGTACAGATGACTTGAAGTAAACCATCAAATACACCAGGAAAAGTAAGCTTTTACCAAAAGCATCTTACATCAGTAAAAAAAACTCAAAAATAACTCAGGCCATTTTAAAAGTCCCGTTTACAGCTGAACATTTTGCTCAAATATTCCTGCAATTATTTACTGAGATGAATTTTCAGCCATCAAAGAAAACAAATGAGGACTTTTATAACAACTTGACTTCGATGGCTCAAAGGAAAAACCTACATTCATTGGTGTGACACCAATCTGGTTTTGAAATGACCTGAAATCTGTGCTGGTTGTCAGAGCTCAAACCGCCAGGAGGAAACGACACGTGTGCAACGGAGAACACAAGTTAATGTGTAGCTCCCAAAACATCTGTTTGTGTTGGTCAGGACAGCACATCATGTCAACTGTGACCATAGCAACCATTAGCTGTATACGCATGTTAGCATGTGTGTATGTGCATGTGTTAGCATCTGTGCATGTGTTAGCATCTGTGCATGTGTTAGCATATATGCACGTGTTAGCACGTGTCTATGTGCACGTGTTAGCATATGTGCATGTGTTAGCAGTGTGTATGTGCATGTGTTAGCATATACGCACGTGTTAGCATATATGCACGTGTTAGCACGTGTCTATGTGCACGTGTTAGCATATGTGCAAGAATTAGAACATGTGTATTTCCACGTGTTGGCCCAAGCTAAAAATGTGATCTTTTTGAAAGACATTAACAATTGTCTTTGTGAGTGAACTAAATTGTAACATGTCCAATGATCAGGCCTTTTGTGTACGCTTCTGAATGATTTTTATTTACTATAAAAGAATTGCAGTGATTAAATCCTCCTAATACTGGATCTACCACATCCATTTTCCAGGTGCAGCCTTCGTCAAAAGATATAAAACTACTGGAAACCAGAAAAGGTGAGAGTCACAGTGAGAGATGGAGTGATGTGTTGATGTCTAGAAGTAAACATACAATACCCCACGCTCAGAGTTCTCCATGTGTGAATCTCTCTATCGGAGAAAGGGCAAGGCAGGTACAGGGCAGGACAGGAAGGGGCGGAGCCAAAGACAGGAAACAGAAAGATAGAAAGAGACATTATAGGGCATGAGAGGCTGAGAAAGCTGAAACATCCGTCATGATGTGAGCAAAGTGAAGCACGATGCAGACCTTAGTGTAAAAGACTGCAGCTCTCCTGTCAGCATCCAAGTCGTTAATAACCTTATCATGTTGTTTGTAATAACCTTATCATGTTGTTTGTAATAACCTTATCATGTTGTTTGTAATAACCTTATCATGTTGTTTGTAATAACCTTATCATGTTGTTTGTAATAACCTTATCATGTTGTTTGTAATAACCTTATCATGTTGTTTGTAATAAACGTATCATGTTGTTTGTAATAAACGTATCATGTTGTTTGTAATAAACGTATCATGTTGTTTTCTTTAATAAACTTCAACATGTTTTCTTTAATAAACTTCAACATGTTTTCTATAATAAACTTCAACATGTTTTCTATAATAAACTTCAACATGTTTTCTTTAATAAACTTCAACATGTTTTCTATAATAAACTTCAACATGTTTTCTATAATAAACTTCAACATGTTTTCTTTAATAAACTTCAACATGTTTTCTTTAATAAACTTCAACATGTTTTCTTTAATAAACTTCAACATGTTTTCTATAATAAACTTCAACATGTTTTCTTTAATAAACTTCAACATGTTTTCTATAATAAACTTCAACATGTTTTCTTTAATAAACTTCAACATGTTTTCTTTAATAAACTTCAACATGTTTTCTTTAATAAACTTCAACATGTTGTTTTCAGGCTGATTTCATACTTGTACTACGTTTCAGTGTCACGGCTGTATGATGCTAACAGTGAACTTAATGATGAAACATTTGTATTCCCATTATTTTTGTTTTCACAATCCTTTTCTGCTAATCCTTTAACATGGATGTTGAACTGAAGCACGTAGCAGCACACACACAGTGATGTTTGGAGAACAGTGAAGAAGAACGAGCTGTGATTAGCTAAAGAGGGGAAACAGATTGAATTAGATTTGTATCTGTTAAGGCAGCCATGAAGAGATCAGACCTGCCCCGTACGGGATGAGTCTCTTCTATAAATCACCAGTGATCCAGAGCGTGACACTTCAGAAGGAGTGCTGTTAGCTGATGTATGAAGATAGAGTGACACTTCGAGGTGACACAGATAAAAAAAACAAAGTATCACGAGTGACATGAAGAATTCATCAAGGAGAGCCCTGTGAAAAGTTACCATTCTCTCTTTGTGCTAACGTTACTGGGTTAGCCTTTGTGCTAATGTTGTTGGGTTAGCCTGTGTGCTAACGTTACTGGGTTAGCCTTTGTGCTAATGTTGTTGGGTTAGCCTGTGTGCTAACGTTACTGGGTTAGCCTTTGTGCTAATGTTGTTGGGTTAACCTGTGTGCTAACGTTACTGGGTTAGCCTTTGTGCTAATGTTGTTGGGTTAGCCTGTGTGCTAACGTTACTGGGTTAGCCTTTGTGCTAATGTTGTTGGGTTAGCCTGTGTGCTAACGTTACTGGGTTAGCCTTTGTGCTAATGTTGTTGGGTTAGCCTGTGTGCTAACGTTACTGGGTTAGCCTTTGTGCTAATGTTGTTGGGTTAGCCTGTGTGCTAACGTTACTGGGTTAGCCTTTGTGCTAATGTTGTTGGGTTATTCTTTGTAGAATAGTAGTTTTCTGTTCAGAAAATTGACACATTTAGTTTTTAGTTCATTAGTTTAGTTAATTCAATTGGAGACACAAACTCATGACGTAACACTTTTTTCATTCTTCTTTCAGAACAGGACTATTACGCATTTACTCCTTATTCATTAGGGTTTGATTCAAGAGAGGAGAAAAGCGACAGGATGTTAAAATATACCAGATGTAACCGTGGGATGTTTGAGAGCTAACAGAGAGGGGTGATTGGTAGCTGGAATGGATCGGCCTGCATGCAGAAATCAATGGAATCAATGGGACGATTTAGCAGCGACAATTTGTGTAAAAGCATGACTGTGTGTGTGTGTGTGTGTGTGTGTGTGTGTGTGTGTCAGTGGCGGGCCGTGCATTGTATACCTGGGCCTTCACTGCTGTCCTGCAGCTGAAACACAGCTACGGTTATTATTTGTTTTGTGTAAAAATGAAGCTCAACACCTATAAATACACTAACTGCAGAGTGCAGATACATGAATACGCCGACTGCGTCTCCTCTCTGCTCTGACTGCTGCGCGGGGCTGCTGTGAGACTGACCGCCTGTGAGTGCTTTGGGGCGGAGGAGGGGCTCACGGCAGCACCCGCTGCTCGTTACCACAGTAACTGTAGAACGTACGTGTTTTAATGTCATCGAGTCAAAACACCAGACAAGTCTCCAACAACACCAGAACAAGTCTCCAACAACACCAGAACAAGTCTCCAACAACACCAGAACAAGTCTCCAACAACACCAGAACAAGTCTCCAACAACACCAGAACAAGTCTCCAACAACACCAGAACAAGTCTCCAACAACACCAGAACAAGTCTCCAACAACACCAGAACAAGTCTCCAACAACACCAGAACAAGTCTCCAACAACACCAGAACAAGTCTCCAACAACACCAGACAAGTCTCCAACAACACCAGAACAAGTCTCCAACAACACCACAACAAGTCTCCAACAACACCAGAACAAGTCTCCAACAACACCAGAACAAGTCTCCAATAACACTCTCCAACAACACCAGAACAAGTCTCCAACAACACCAGAACAAGTCTCCAACAACACTCTCCAACAACACCAGAACAAGTCTCCAACAACACCAGAACAAGTCTCCAACAACACCAGAACAAGTCTCCAACAACACCAGAACAAGTCTCCAACAACACCAGAACAAGTCTCCAACAACACCACAACAAGTCTCCAACAACACCACAACAAGTCTCCAACAACACCACAACAAGTCTCCAACAACACCACAACAAGTCTCCAACAACACCAGAACAAGTCTCCAACAACACCAGAACAAGTCTCCAACAACACCAGAACAAGTCTCCAACAACACCAGAACAAGTCTCCAACAACACCAGAACAAGTCTCCAACAACACCACAACAAGTCTCCAACAACACCACAACAAGTCTCCAACAACACCACAACAAGTCTCCAACAACACCAGAACAAGTCTCCAACAACACCACAACAAGTCTCCAACAACACCAGAACAAGTCTCCAACAACACAACAAGTCTCCAACAACACCAGAACAAGTCTCTAGATTTGTCACGAGTAGCTTTTGACTAAAAAAGTCTCCATGAGGGTTTGGAAAGTCACCAGATTTAGCGAGAAAGTCGCCAAGTTGGCAACACTGGCACCGCTAAATGTGTCCCCAGAGCAACATAGGACATTACAATGGTTCCTATCACATATAAAACCAAACAAAAATCCATCTTCATAAAAACAAGTTGTACAAATAATAATATATAAACAAGCATATTAAAGCTACTGCAGATGTAAAAACAAACGCGGTTGACTTACCAAATGCTGTTCACTTTAATCCCACGGTTCAATCCCAACTCACAAATCCGTTTCTCCTCCTTCAGCCATTGAGTGTTAAAAAAACAAAGCTAGGTAAAAAAATAATAATCTACACCAAGCAAAATGCAAATAAGGTAAACTCTCACTGGTTTCACTGGTCTCACAGGTCCCACTGGTTTCACTGGTCTCACTGGTTTCACAGGTCTCACAGGTCTCACAGTTCTCACAGTTCTCACTGGTCTCACTGGTCTCACAGGTCTCACAGTTCTCACTGGTTTCACTGGTTTCACTGGTCTCACTGGTTTCACTGGTCTCACAGTTCTCACTGGTTTCACTGGTTTCACTGGTCTCACTGGTTTCACTGGTCTCACAGGTCTCACTGGTCTCACTGGTTTCACTGGTCTCACAGGTCTCACTGGTCTCACAGGTCTCACTGGTCTCACTGGTTTCACTGGTCTCACTGGTCTCACTGGTCTCACAGTTCTCACTGGTCTCACTGGTTTCATTGGTCTCACTGGTCTCACTGGTCTCACAGTTCTCACTGGTCTCACTGGTCTCACAGGTCTCACAGTTCTCACTGGTCTCACTGGTTTCACTGGTCTCACAGGTCTCACTGGTTTCACAGGTCTCACAGGTCTCACTGGTCTCACTGGTCTCACAGTTCTCACTGGTCTCACTGGTTGAACTACGTCAGCTACTCTGCCTGTGATGTTACTGATGGGTGTGTTACATTCAATCTAAATGTGTGTCTGTGTTCTTTTACATCAGTTTAAGGCGCAAAGGAAACACACACATTCTGTAAATAACATTAAAAAGCAGCCGACTGACTTCAGCTCGTCAGAACCTTTTAAATACACACAAGTGCTTCAGGTCACGTTTTGAATCAATAATTCAAACATTTCCACACAAATGCACCTTCAAGGCAGAATACAACAACTAATGTGAAAGAGCAGCTGATTTCTAACTCATACAGCAATATATATATATGTATATATACATATATATATATATTATATATATATTGCTGATAAATTGCTTGTTTGTCTACATATCCTGATGCATGTGCTATTTCTTAGATATTCATTTCATTTATTTTAAGCTGTTAAACCACGTAGACCTTCCCTGTTGAGTCCCCGTTGACCTGCATATGAAAGAAGCATGAATACTTCAAATCAATTCACATCACATTACAAAAGACGTCTGCAGGGTCAGACTTTGAGATTTTAAAGATGAAAGAAGTTGCAATAACATGTTTTCCATCAATTTGCCCTTCCAGAGATGATGTCACCTTTTCTCAATGACTTAGTGGAGTTCTGCTGCTCTGGGTTCGCACAGAAAGCAGCAAGTGTTTATGGAGCTTTAGAAACATGAATTATTCATCTTCTTATGAAAAGTGTATCTTCTGGTGCTGCTTGTTAGAGCCCTCGGGGCCACCTGGGTGTCGAAACATTGAATCTCCATTAAGACTTCAGCATCGGCCAGCGTGTTTGACTCGGACACATTATTAGCAACATCCCCCGGCTTTCCTTGGGTAATGAAGTCCATTTGGAACATGTGGAACATGTGGAACAGCCTTCTAAAAGATTCATTGGACAGTTGTGCGTGTTCACTTCCCGACAAAGTTTTGTCATGGAATAATTGATGGGCTTTCAAAGGCATGTAAAACACTTTGAATTAAAAAAAACAACCTTTCTGCCTCCTGGACGTCTGGCTCAAGTGTGTGGAATGAAATATAAATGACCTCCATGATGAACCTCCAACTGTCCCGATGTGTCTCCTTCTGTCAGCTGATCACTTCCTCTCAGGATCAATGTTCTATTATTTCTCTTCTCTACATCGGATACTATTTCCATTCTTCCTCCTCTCCTCTTCTTCACATCATGATGATCCCCATGTGACCTGTAAGGGATCTTTAACCCTGACTTCATGAGAACATGTCAGTCCAGTCCTCCTCCTCTTCTTCATCGTTGTTCTTCTTCCTCCTCTTCTTCATCGTTGTTCTTCCTCCTCTTCATCTTCATCGTTGTTCTTCCTCCTCTTCATCTTCATCGTTGTTCTTCCTCTTCTTCTTCATCGTTGTTCTTCCTCCTCTTCTTCTTCATCGTTGTTCTTCTTCCTCTTCTTCTTCATCGTTGTTCTTCCTCCTCTTCTTCTTCATCGTTGTTCTTCCTCCTCTTCATCTTCATCGTTGTTCTTCCTCCTCTTCTTCTTCATCGTTGTTCTTCCTCCTCTTCCTCCACTTCTTCTTCATCGTTGTTCTTCCTCCTCTTCCTCCTCGTCTTCTTCATCGTTGTTCTTCCTCCTCTTCTTCTTCATCATGTTCTTCCTCCTCTTCTTCTTCATCATTGTTCTTCCTCCTCTTCCTCCTCGTCTTCTTCATCGTTGTTCTTCCTCCTCTTCCTCCTCGTCTTCTTCATCGTTGTTCTTCCTCCTCTTCTTCTTCATCATGTTCTTCCTCCTCTTCTTCTTCATCATTGTTCTTCCTCCTCTTCCTCCTCGTCTTCTTCATCGTTGTTCTTCCTCCTCTTCTTCTTCATCATTGTTCTTCCTCCTCTTCCTCCTCGTCTTCTTCATCGTTGTTCCTCCTCTTCTTCTTCATCGTTGTTCTTCCTCCTCTTCTTCTTCATCGTTGTTCTTCCTCCTCTTCCTCCACTTCTTCTTCATCGTTGTTCTTCCTCCTCTTCCTCCACTTCTTCTTCATCGTTGTTCTTCCTCCTCTTCTTCTTCATCGTTGTTCTTCCTCCTCTTCTTCTTCATCGTTGTTCTTCCTCCTCTTCCTCCACTTCTTCTTCATCGTTGTTCTTCCTCCTCTTCCTCCACTTCTTCTTCATCGTTGTTCTTCCTCCTCCTCTTCTTCATCGTTGTTCTTCCTCCTCTTCTTCTTCATCGTTGTTCTTCCTCCTCTTCTTCTTCATCGTTGTTCTTCCTCCTCTTCCTCCACTTCTTCTTCATCGTTGTTCTCCCTCCTCGATCACTGTGGTGTTTGCCCTCTAATTGACCGTCTTATGTATATTATGCCCTGTTAGCCTGGTTAGCATCTCATTAGCATATCCATTTGACCCTCAGGTTAACCAATGCTGCCTTTTTCATATTGTTCACACTTGGTTCCTTCCTCCTCTCTTTTCCTTTTGCCTTCCTCTTCCTCTTCCTCCTATATATTCTTTAGCTGCAGCCTCTTCTGAAGTCTCTACTGCACATGTACCTTTCTCCTCCTCTGGTTCTGATAGATTTTCTATCCTCTTGGTGTTTGGGGTATTCTCTGTTAGCCTTAGATTAGCATTACCAATTAGCATTACCAACTGACCCTGTGACGTCTGACTCGCCGTCCTCTTTATCTTACTGGAGATGTAACGTTGTATGCAGACTAGCAATAAGGAACCTGTCTCTCTGGTGTGTATGACTATCTGACCTTTAATGCTGCAGCTAGCATGTGGCTTCTTACACACAAATAGCAGCAGTGGTGTCACATGCACAGGTCTGTGTGTGTGTGTGTGTGTGTGTGTGTGTGTGTGTGTGTGTGTGTGTGTGTGTGTGTGTGTGTGTGTGTGTGTGTGTGTGAAAGATGGAGAAGAGATTCACTATTGCTGCTTCAATGCTTTCTGTGTTTTGTCCTTTCTCTCTGAAGAACTTCATGCTTTGATATGAGACCTGGATACTGTCCCATGAAGAAGAACTTCATGCTTTGATATGAGACCTGGATACTGTCCCATGAAGAAGAACTTCATGCTTAGATATGAGACCTGGATACTGTCCCATGAAGAAGAACTTCATGCTTTGATATGAGACCTGGATACTGTCCCATGAAGAAGAACTTCATGCTTTGATATGAGACCTGGATACTGTCCCATGAAGAAGAACTTCATGCTTAGATATGAGACCTGGATACTGTCCCATGAAGAAGAACTTCATGCTTTGATATGAGACCTGGATACTGTCCCATGAAGAAGAACTTCATGCTTAGATATGAGACCTGGATACTGTCCCATGAAGAAGAACTTCATGCTTTGATATGAGACCTGGATACTGTCCCATGAAGAAGAACTTCATGCTTTGATATGAGACCTGGATACTGTCCCATGAAGAAGAACTTCATGCTTTGATATGAGACCTGGATACTGTCCCATGAAGAAGAAATCCATAAAGGTTTGGGTTTTCTTTGCCCTGTTGGTTCAAACCAGATTTGATATTCTCGATGAAGTCGACAATGACATGACAATAGATTAGTTAGATAGAAAGTGACCTAACAAAGGTTGAGAATACAACGGCTAATAAATGACCTGGTACTAAAGTGTACTATATGTGCTGACCTCAGCAAACATCCATAACATGAAGAAAATAAACTTCATTTTTAATAAAAGAAGAAACGTCTCCTGACTTCTCAACTGGACCGATTTCAACAAGCTTTTCTTTCAACTACTTTCAAGCTATTCAGTTTGTTCAAGATCTGTTCACATTGCCTTTCAAATAACAGCACTTCACATGTGAAGAGGATCAAACAGCCCAGTGGTTTGAGGTCCTCACCAGCTTCAGTGTTCTTGTGAAAACGTCTCATCATTTAAGGCCTTGCGTGAAGTGCTGCCTCAGCATCGTTGTTGGGATGAAGTTATACGTGTTGTGTTGATTTGCTATTTGTACTCGTCACATTCAAGAAAAATCCTTCAACTTCAATTATTATTTCTCAGCAAAGTTTTCATTACATTTTGAGGTAAGAAATGAAATGTGAGAGAGGGATGAGAGGATGAAGTGAAGCAGAGAATCAGAGGAAGAGGAAAGGACAGCAGGTGATGGAGGTCAGTGTGCATCTTTACAACCACACAAGGCTCCTCTGTCATTCTCAGTTATACAAAGGATTAAGTACATATCCACGTTTAATACTTATTTATGACCTTTTATGTTGCCTGAAGAAATGCAATCCAACTTCTCTCACAATCGTAAGTCTGATGAATGATCATCTCAGAGAGGATGGACACTAAAACTGTGTTTTAAATTTAAATTCATAATATAAAATAACTGATTGAAGTCAAGACATTATCTGTCTCACTGTCCATGAATGAAATTCATATTAATGTCTACCTTCATATAAACTATGAGGAAAGTTTAAACTTGTCTAAACACTGACGTGGTTAAAAGAGTTCGATAGAAGCTCCGGACACCTCTGAGAGAATCGCAGTAACAAAATGGATGTGTTGATGATTTACCTTTGTAATTATTCTTATTATTAGAATGCTGCCTCGGTGTCCTGATGTTCATTACCTACCTGCGTTTGAAGGTGAGGACGACGCCGAGGAGGATGATGATGAACATGAGGATGCCTGCGATCACTCCGGCCATTTTCACTGTGCTGTCCACCTGCTTCTCCGGCTCCATTGCATCAGAGTCCTGTGTGGACGCACCTACACACACACACACACACACACACACACAGGTATTCGCATAGTCATATTGGTGGCCAATCACATTCAAATAGCAGTGTCACACAGAAAGGACCACACATACAGAAACATGCAGCTTGTGACCGGCGTGGATCAACACACACACACACACACACTGAAACATTAAGTGAGTTCCTCAAACAAAGACAAACATATATATATATATATATATATATATATATATATATATATATATACTGTATATATACACGATCCTGAGGTGAAGAGTTAAACATCATGCAGGAAGTTCGGCTGGAACGGAGAGAACTTTGAATGTAGTCGAGGTTATTAGGCTAGAATAAATATAATTAGTAAAACATATTTAAGTTTTCATCGAGAAAATGATTTTACCTTCAAGCATTGTCATAATAATGAAAGTGAAGACATTTAAACATTTAAACTCCTCACATGAAATGAACAAATGATCCAATAGCGTGGAAATAAAACAACACCTGATGAATGACAGGTTGTGTGTAGTGTGTAGTGTGTAGCGTGTAGCGTGTAGCGTGTAGTGTGTAGTGTGTACTGTGTAGTGTGTAGCGTGTACTGTGTAGTGTGTAGCGTGTAGCGTGTACTGTGTAGCGTGTAGTGTGTAGTGTGTAGTGTGTAGTGTGTACTGTGTAGTGTGTAGCGTGTACTGTGTAGTGTGTAGCGTGTAGCGTGTACTGTGTAGCGTGTAGTGTGTAGTGTGTAGTGTGTAGTGTGTAGCGTGTAGTGTGTAGCGTGTAGCGTGTAGCGTGTGGCGTGTGGCGTGTGGCGTGTGGCGTGTGGCGTGTGGCGTGTAGCGTGTGGCGTGTGGCGTGTAGCGTGTAGCGTGTAGCGTGTAGCGTGTAGCGTGTACTGTGTAGTGTGTACTGTGTAGTGTGTAGCGTGTAGCGTGTACTGTGTAGCGTGTAGTGTGTAGCGTGTAGGGTGTAGTGTGTACTGTGTACTGTGTAGCGTGTAGTGTGTAGTGTGTAGCGTGTACTGTGTAGCGTGTACTGTGTAGTGTGTAGTGTGTAGTGTGTAGTGTGTAGTGTGTACTGTGTAGCGTGTAGTGTGTAGTGTGTAGTGTGTAGTGTGTAGTGTGTAGTGTGTAGCGTGTACTGTGTAGTGTGTAGTGTGTAGTGTGTAGTGTGTAGTGTGTAGCGTGTACTGTGTAGTGTGTAGTGTGTAGTGTGTAGTGTGTACTGTAGTGTGTAGTTTGTACTGTGTAGTGTGTACTGTGTACTGTGTAGTGTGTAGTGTGTAGTGTGTAGCGTGTAGCGTGTACTGTGTAGTGTGTAGCGTGTAGCGTGTACAGTGTAGTGTGTACTGTGTAGTGTGTAGTGTGTACTGTGTAGTGTGTAGTGTGTACTGTGTACTGTGTAGTGTGTAGTGTGTACTGTGTAGCGTGTACTGTGTAGCGTGTAGTGTGTACTGTGTAGCGTGTACTGTGTAGTGTGTAGCGTGTACTGTGTAGTGTGTAGTGTGTACTGTGTACTGTGTAGTGTGTAGTGTGTAGTGTGTAGCGTGTACTGTGTAGTGTGTAGTGTGTAGTGTGTAGTGTGTACTGTGTAGTGTGTACTGTGTAGCGTGTACTGTGTACTGTGTAGTGTGTACTATGTAGCGTGTAGTGTGTAGTGTGTAGTGTGTAGTGTGTAGTGTGTAGTGTGTAGTGTGTACTGTAGTGTGTACTGTGTAGCGTGTACTGTGTACTGTGTAGTGTGTACTATGTAGCGTGTAGTGTGTAGTGTGTAGTGTGTAGTGTGTAGTGTGTAGTGTGTAGTGTGTACTGTAGTGTGTAGTGTGTAGTGTGTAGTGTGTAGTGTGTAGTGTGTAGCGTGTACTGTGTAGTGTGTAGTGTGTAGTGTGTAGTGTGTAGTGTGTAGTGTGTACTGTAGTGTGTAGTTTGTACTGTGTAGTGTGTAGTGTGTAGCATGTACAGTGTAGTGTGTAGCGTGTACTGTGTAGTGTGTAGCGTGTAGCGTGTAGCGTGTACTGTGTAGTGTGTAGCGTGTAGCGTGTACAGTGTAGTGTGTAGTGTGTACTGTGTAGTGTGTAGTGTGTAGTGTGTAGTGTGTAGTGTGTAGTGTGTAGTGTGTAGTGTGTACTGTGTAGCGTGTACTGTGTAGTGTGTAGCGTGTACTGTGTAGTGTGTAGTGTGTACTGTGTAGTGTGTAGTGTGTAGTGTGTAGTGTGTAGCGTGTACTGTGTAGCGTGTAGCGTGTAGTGTGTAGTGTGTACTGTGTAGTGTGTACTGTGTAGCGTGTACTGTGTACTGTGTAGTGTGTACTATGTAGCGTGTAGTGTGTAGTGTGTAGTGTGTAGTGTGTAGTGTGTAGTGTGTAGTGTGTACTGTAGTGTGTAGTTTGTACTGTGTAGTGTGTACTGTGTACTGTGTAGTGTGTAGTGTGTACTGTGTAGCGTGTACTGTGTACTGTGTAGTGTGTACTATGTAGCGTGTAGTGTGTAGTGTGTAGTGTGTAGTGTGTAGTGTGTAGTGTGTACTGTAGTGTGTAGTGTGTAGTGTGTAGTGTGTAGTGTGTAGTGTGTAGTGTGTAGTGTGTAGTGTGTAGCGTGTACTGTGTAGTGTGTAGTGTGTAGTGTGTAGTGTGTAGTGTGTACTGTAGTGTGTAGTTTGTACTGTGTAGTGTGTAGTGTGTAGCATGTACAGTGTAGTGTGTAGCGTGTACTGTGTAGCGTGTAGCGTGTAGCGTGTAGCGTGTACTGTGTAGTGTGTAGCGTGTAGCGTGTAGCGTGTACTGTGTAGTGTGTAGTGTGTAGCGTGTAGTGTGTAGCGTGTAGCGTGTACTGTGTAGTGTGTACTGTGTAGTGTGTAGTGTGTAGCGTGTAGCGTGTAGCGTGTAGTGTGTATTTTACAGGACACACATTCACTCACAGATCTGTGATCAGTGTTTAACAGACTGAAGGAGAGAAGATGGAGAGAGAATCACCTCAGCTTCCTGCTTCCTCCTGTCAGCATCACTCTGATTAAACATACTATATACTGTATATACAACTTGTTTTTCTAAACTGATTATACTTTTTCATACTTTAAATATGTTCCTGTTTAAATGGAGCATGCTGCAGGTCAACATCTGGATGTCTAACTTGAACAACACTACAGAGACCCAGTACTGACACAGTTATTCATTTAAAGTTATACAACAGAAACTTGCAACAGTTACCAACCGAACTGCATCTCCACTGAAGATCTGCCCTCTGACACTTTTAAGGCCAGCTCATATTTCCACAAGACATTTTACAGTTAACACTGAAAGAGTTTGAAGTGTTCCTCAAACAGCATCTTATCCAAGTTACACTTCCAACTGTGAAAGAGACGGCGCTCTGTAACTGCATAACCCGGAGATAAAAACAGACATAGAATCAAATAATGAATAAAAACGAGAAAATGCATTTCCTGCAGAAATCCTGCAGCGTTGGAATGCTGAAAGCTGAAATGAATCGCAAACAAATTGCTGAAAATACAGAAATGGGAGACTACCTGTCTGAAAAATGTTGAAGGCCAGAAGCATTAAACTGCACTGCTGAAAACCTTCTAGTTGAAATGTCTAAGTGGCAGACGTGGAAGCTAAACTATTATCGAAAGAAGCTAAGAGCTGAATTACAATGCAGTAGAAGTAGTGGTAGTGGCAGTAATAGTGGTAGTAGTAGTAATAGTAGTAATAGCAGTAGTAGTGATCATAGTAGTAGTTGAAATAACAGTAGTATTAGTAGAAGTATTAGTAGTAGTAATAATAGTAATAGTAATAATGGCAGTAGCAGTAATAGCAGCAGTAGTAGTAGTCGTAGAAATAGCTGTAGTAGTGGTCGTAATAGTAGTTGAAATAACAGTAGTAGTAGTAGAAGTAGTAGAAGTAGTAATAGCATTTGTAGTAGTGGTGGTAGAATTATTATTATTAGTAGAAGTGTTAGTACCATTAGAAGAAGTAGTAGTAGAAGTAGTAGTAATACTAAAGAATATTAGCAGCAGTAGTAGAGATTGAGAATGACAGACAGAAAGAGAGAGAGAGATTCAGAGAGAGAGAGAGAGAGAGAGAGAGAGAGAGAGAGAGAGAGATTCAGAGAGAGAGAGAGAGAGAGAGAGATTCAGAGAGAGAGAGAGATTCAGAGAGAGAGAGAGAGAGAGATTCAGAGAGAGAGAGAGAGATTCAGAGAGAGAGAGAGAGAGAGAGAGAGAGAGAGAGAGAGATTCAGAGAGAGAGAGAGAGAGAGAGAGAGAGAGATTCAGAGAGAGAGAGAGAAAGATTCAGAGAGAGAGAGAGAGAGAGAGAGAGAGATTCAGAGAGAGAGAGAGAGATTCAGAGAGAGAGAGAGAGAGAGAGAGAGAGAGATTCAGAGAGAGAGAGAGAGAGAGAGATTTAGAGAGAGAGAGAGAGAGATTCAGAGAGAGAGAGAGAGAGAGAGAGAGAGAGATTCAGAGAGAGAGAGAGAGAGAGAGAGAGATTCAGAGAGAGAGAGAGATTCAGAGAGAGATAGAGAGAGATTCAGAGAGAGAGAGAGAGATTCAGAGAGAGAGAGAGAGATTCAGAGAGAGAGAGAGAGAGAGAGAGAGAGAGAGATTCAGAGAGAGAGAGAGAGAGAGAGAGAGAGAGATTTAGAGAGAGAGAGAGAGAGAGATTTAGAGAGAGAGAGAGAGAGAGAGATTCAGAGAGAGAGAGAGAGAGAGAGAGAGAGAGAGAGAGAGAGAGATTCAGAGAGAGAGAGAGAGATTCAGAGAGAGAGAGAGAGAGAGAGAGAGAGAGAGATTCAGAGAGAGAGAGAGAGAGAGAGAGAGAGAGAGAGAGAGAGATTCAGAGAGAGAGAGAGAGATTCAGAGAGAGAGAGAGAGAGAGAGAGAGAGAGAGAGAGAGAGAGGATTCAGAGAGAGAGAGAGATTCAGAGAGAGAGAGAGAGATTCAGAGAGAGAGAGAGAGAGAGAGAGAGAGAGATTCAGAGAGAGAGAGAGAGAGATTCAGAGAGAGAGAGAGAGAGATTCAGAGAGAGAGAGAGAGAGATTCAGAGAGAGAGAGAGAGAGAGATTCAGAGAGAGAGAGAGAGAGATTCAGAGAGAGAGAGAGAGAGATTCAGAGAGAGAGAGAGAGAGAGAGAGAGAGAGAGAGAGAGAGATTCAGAGAGAGAGAGCGATTCAGAGAGAGAGAGAGAGATTCAGAGAGAGAGAGAGAGAGATTCAGAGAGAGAGAGAGAGAGAGATTCAGAGAGAGAGAGAGAGAGAGAGAGAGAGATTCAGAGAGAGAGAGAGAGAGAGATTCAGAGAGAGAGAGAGAGAGATTCAGAGAGAGAGAGAGAGAGAGATTCAGAGAGAGAGAGAGAGAGATTCAGAGAGAGAGAGAGAGAGAATGACGGACAGACAGAGACGATGGCTTTTACTAACATCGTCCAAGTCATTTGTGTGTGTGTGTGTGTGTGTGTGTGTGTGTGTGTGTGTGTGTGTTTATCAACTTCACTAATTAGCTCAATCACAAACACCTGTGTGTCTGCAGCCGTTACATGGAGATAAAGCTGTGAAACACCTGTCAAACAAATCCTCAAAACCCCCATAACCGTAGCTCCTATTGCTCCGATATTAATAACTGGAGAGGAAGGATGACTTGAAGAACAGATCATGTGAGAATTGTGTCTGTAGTGTGATGTTCTTGGAGTAAGAATTACCATTGGTCTCTATGGAGCTTTCTCTCAATGTGAGGCTGTACATCTGTTGGATTCCACCGTCATGTGTCTAGACCAGGACACGATTAGCTACTTTTTTACCAAAAAAGAATGCATGAAGAGTGAAAATTGTGGAGTCCATGGCAAAATAGAAATATTTTTTTCACAAGATTCTGAAGCTGCTCTTCACTCTAGCGATGACATCACGCACTCTGAGCTGCGCAATACACACCCATTATAAAGTCAGAAAAGAACTGAAAAAATCATAAAAGTTCAAATGTGACAGTTCAAGAAGTGTAAAAAATATCACAACGATGAATCAACGGTGTTCTAAACATTTTAAAGTTAGAATGGTGTCTGTAGCTGAAAGTATGAGGAAGAAGAAGGATTTGAAAGTTGAAGAAGTTTAAGAGGATTTGAAAATGTTCTCCATAGAGATCCCATTAAAAAGAAATTGCAAAAAGCTTAATAATTCAAAACGTTTAAAGATTAGAAATATGAAAAGTCATAGCAGAAGTATCCTTACCAAGCTGAACATTTTGATATTTGAATGGTTTCTGTAGCTTAAAAAATGCAGAAGGAGATGAGAACCAAAAAATGTACGGAAGAATTATAATAAAAAGAAGTAAGCGGAAGAATAAAGATTAGAAGAATAGTACATTTAAAAATGTCTCAGAGAGAAAGAGGAACATGTGGGAGAGGACTGACGAAGTGAGCACAGGAGAGAAACATGAAGACATTACAGACACATAGATGTTTGGAAGGAAAGAAAGATGGGGTGAACTTTGAGAAGGAGTGAGAGAGGAGGAATAAAATAAAGATAATAACGAGTGGAGAGAACCCTGGGATCACACACATCAATGCACGGAGCAGCCTCTTGTTCTAACCTTGATAGACAAAGACGATTAATAGACTAATACTGAAGCGTGGGCGTTGGGTTTAATCCCCGTCTCTCTCTTCTGCAATAACAACACAAGGTTGGCACAGGAATCCACCGAGATGTTCCTTTAAAACCCTCAAAGCCTTCGATGACAACACCTCCAGCACCACGGACAGCACCCCCGTCTGTCACTCTGCATCCTACGCTTTAATGCAGCTTTTCTCCCTTCAATGGAAATGAGACATCAAATAGAACGTTGAATGGGGAGTGAAGTATTAAGTGCTGGATTCTCAAACACATACATATTTAGTGGAAAAACAGGTTATTCACTGGATCCTGAATGTTTTATGTCAACTTTAGAAGACTATGACCCGATACCATGGTGTAGTTCAGGCCGGTCTCATCAGCATTCCTAACTAAAGCTACAACAAATAATAATGTGCAGTATATCTGTAGTGATGCCACCAGATGATTTGGTATGTTGTCTACGTAATCAATAAAGTATGAAGACCACGATAGCACACACAGGGAGACGAATGGGTCCATCTCTCAGCCAGGAGACCCAAAATATTCAGCTTCAGTCCATATTTGTTGACAATTAGCTTCCTAAAAACTATATTTTCACTATATTTTCACAGCGAATGGACACAAACGGAGGCCTCTGTATTAACAAGGCGATCCGGCAGCAATCTAACAGCACCATCAATTACATTTATACAACCGTGATTTCAGAGAAAATCTATTTTTCCCCATTTGTTAGAATGCTGAAATCATAAAATATGCAGACATATTTATTGAGAAAAACTTCAATAGAAGCTTTAAATGTAAAAAGTAGAGCCCTGGTGGGATTACTAACATGCTGAGGTACATTCTGAACACATTGAATGTGTAAAACCTTGTTTCTACACGTCTTCCTGCAGCCTGCCCAGTAACACAGTCGATCAGTAACCTGCTGACTCTCTGCAGTCTGTGCCCTGACGTATACCCCCCAGGTGTATTAACGCACAACGTCCCCCCTAAGTGATCCACAGTACCACCTGACACATTACGCTGCGACCCCATTCGCTCACACTTCAGGTGATTGGGGTCATGACGTTACGGTAAAGAACCCATCAGGCGACGGGTTCGGCTC
>JAVDOI010000211.1:175000-197500 GCA_032191485.1 Leptoclinus maculatus
TAGGAATTCACTTTTTCCCTTTATTCTGTGTTTTTTTTTCTCTGCCAGGAGGATCATGTGATCGGCCACTTGTATGTGTGCGTAAAAGTATAATAATAATTGATGGTTAGTAAAGTATATATTTGGTATTTGCACATGTAAAGACATGTATATGTCTATACATATATATGTATATGTCTATACATATATATGTATATGTATAGACATATACATATACATATACATATACATATACATATATATGTCTATACAGTCTTCTGACCACTCAAAGCTCTCATTCACCCATTAACACACACGACAGGTTCTACCCTGCGAGGTGCTGCCCGTCAGTCACTAACATGGACCACTGGAGCCAGGGATCGAACCGCCGGTTCTCTGATTGAAGGAGGACCTGCTCTACCACTGAGCCACAGTCTATGGAGACATTTTCACATTACGTGTTACCCAGCTCATGTAATGTGTGTCAGAGTGTGTGTGTGTGTGTATCAGGGTTTAGTTTCCAGCCATTGTTTGTCAGCAGCTGTGGCTGCTTGCTCTGTGGATTAGCGTTAGCATGGCTGAGTGTGTCTAACAGGATTACTAATCTGAGCTATGCTGCTACAGCGCTCTCTCTGTGTGTGTGTGTGTGTGTGTGGTTGCATATCTTTTCTTAAATGTGCCTTTGATTCTGAATATTTGTGTGTGTGTGTGTGTGTGTGTGTAGTTGTGTATATGTCACAATGTGAACACGTCTGTGTACCTGGGTGTCTCTGTAAATGAGTCTCTCTCAATCCTTGTGAATGTGTGTGTGTGTGTGTGTGTGTGTGAGTGTGTGTGTGTGTGTGTGTGTGTGTGTGAGTGTGAGTGCAGATGATGATGACGGATTAATATTATCTTTAGTCTCCATAACTTAGTAAACAATGAACAATGATAATGGCTCTCTCTCCCTGTCACACTCTCACACACTCACAAACACACTCACACACACACACACACACACACACACACAAGTTTCCATTAATGTTGACATTAATGTTAAGGTCAGCAGGACACGGTTTAAGTACTTTGGAGCTTTTAAGAACTAAAACCACTTAAGTGCTTCATCATCTGGTCCCTGCAGACCTCTGTGGAGTCGTGATGTATGTGAGAGTATTATATTATTATATTATATTACAATATATAATGTTATATTACACTATATTATATTATTATATTATATTATGATACATTATTATATTATTATTTTACTATATTATGTTACATTATATTATATTTATTGACGTGCTGAGGTAAGCGTGATGTCTCAGTGTCTCTGTGTTACTAGTTGTGTACTTTAGCTGTTTAAAGTTAAATGTTTTCTATTCTTCATTACTGCGATACGTTCAACTTGGTCTACTTCTGCTCAAAGCTGTCTCTCTCTCTCTCTGTCTCTCTCTGTCTCTCTCTGTCTCTCTCTCTCTCTCTCTCTCTGTCTCTCTCTGTCTCTCTCTCTCTGTCTCCGTCTCTCTCTGTCTCTCTCTGTCTCCGTCTCTCTCTGTCTCTCTCTGTCTCTCTCTCTCTGTCTCTCTCTGTCTCTCTCTGTCTCTCTCTGTCTCTCTCTCTCTCTCTCTCTGTCTCTCTCTGTCTCTCTCTGTCTCTCTCTCTCTCTCTCTGTCTCTCTCTGTCTCTCTCTCTCTCTCTCTCTCTCTGTCTCTCTCTCTGTCTCTCTCTCTGTCTCTCTCTCTCTGTCTCCGTCTCTCTCTGTCTCTCTCTGTCTCCGTCTCTCTCTGTCTCTCTCTGTCTCTCTCTCTCTGTCTCTCTCTGTCTCTCTCTGTCTCTCTCTGTCTCTCTCTGTCTCTCTCTCTGTCTCCGTCTCTCTCTGTCTCTCTCTGTCTCTCTCTCTGTCTCCGTCTCTCTCTGTCTCTCTCTGTCTCTCTCTGTCTCTCTCTCTCTGTCTCTCTCTGTCTCTCTCTCTCTCTCTCTGTCTCTCTCTGTCTCTCTCTCTGTCTCCGTCTCTCTCTGTCTCTCTCTGTCTCTCTCTGTCTCTCTCTCTGTCTCCGTCTCTCTCTGTCTCTCTCTCTCTCTCTCTCTCTCTCTCTCTCTGTCTCTCTCTGTCTCTCTCTCTCTCTCTCTGTCTCTCTCTGTCTCTCTCTCTGTCTCCGTCTCTCTCTCTCTCTCTCTGTCTCTCTCTGTCTCTCTCTCTGTCTCCGTCTCTCTCTGTCTCTCTCTGTCTCTCTCTCTGTCTCCGTCTCTCTCTGTCTCTCTCTGTCTCTCTCTGTCTCTCTCTCTCTCTCTCTGTCTCTCTCTGTCTCCGTCTCTCTCTGTCTCCGTCTCTCTCTGTCTCTCTCTGTCTCTCTCTCTGTCTCCGTCTCTCTCTGTCTCCGTCTCTCTCTGTCTCTCTCTCTGTCTCCGTCTCTCTCTGTCTCCGTCTCTCTCTGTCTCCGTCTCTCTCTGTCTCCGTCTCTCTCTGTTGAGATATTGACATATTGAGACATTGAGATATAGAGACGTTGAGATATTGAGATATTGAGACATTGACATATTGAGACATTGAGATATTGAGACGTTGAGATATTGAGATATTGAGACATTGAGATATTGAGATATTGAGATATTGAGACATTGAGATATAGAGGTATTGAGATATTGACATATTGAGACATTGAGATATAGAGACGTTGAGATATTGACATATTGAGACATTGACATATTGAGACATTGAGATATTGAGACGTTGAGATATTGAGATATTGAGACATTGACATATTGAGACATTGAGATATAGAGGTATTGAGATATTGACATATTGAGACATTGAGATATTGAGACGTTGAGATATTGAGATATTGAGACATTGAGATATTGAGATATTGAGACATTGAGATATAGAGGTATTGAGATATTGACATATTGAGACATTGAGATATTGAGATATTGAGATATTGAGATATTGAGATATTGAGATATTGAGACGTTGAGATATTGAGATATTGAGATATTGAGACATTGAGATATTGAGACGTTGAGATATTGAGATATTGAGACATTGACATATTGAGACATTGAGATATAGAGGTATTGAGATATTGAAATATTGAGACATTGAGATATTGAGACATTGACATATAGAGGTATTGAGATATTGAAATATTGAGACATTGAGATTTTGAGATTTGTCCAAAAGGTGTTTGTGAGGTCAGATGTTCATCTCATTCATGAAGGAGTCCAGACAGATTCTGTATTTAAGGTTCTCGGGTCAGAGCCCATTTCAACTTTGTGATGTAAGAAGAAGAAGAAGAAGTAGAAACTAATATAATACATAATGTTTCAGTAAAGCTGCTTCGAGACTATCAATGAATAAAATGAAAAACGTATGTTACTCACAGACACATAACTCAGTATTCAGTGTTTGCTTTTATCCGACGACAACTAATTAATGAGTGACAGGAAGAATGCAGTGCTTTAGTTAATAATCATGCCTCAAGGATAATGTTTCTCTTCATTTCTAAAAGTAATAAGTGATAAAAAGTATCCGTTCAATGTTCAGCGTTGCAGTGAAACAACGTTTGAATGCAAGCAGAGTTTTTCTGCTTTCATCCGCAGGTAAAGAACCCGCTTCATAACAATACAATGTTTATCGTCATTCATTTAGGATTTGACGAGCGTCTGCTGTTGTGCATGACATGCAGACTTCTTTGTGCTCGGCCTTGCAACCTCAATTTCCCTCAGGACAATATGAATTATTGTATTCATGTGAAGTCACATTGTGGACCACTGTGACAGCAGTTTAGCACAGATTGTGTCTCTATTGTTCAAGTCAACATTCTCATTGTTATTTAGCTCAATGACATTCATATTCATATATAGTTATGTGTCTGCATGACTGAATGAAATCCAGTAAACGCTTGAGCTCATATTTAGCTCCTGGGTTGTAAAGAAGTGGGCGGGACTAAAAAGACCACTAGCACAGGAAGTGGTTTCACTATCATGTAAATCAGTTTCATCCTCATGAGGTCTCATGAAAGATAATAAGTCCAGTAATAGAAAATAAAGGATTTTAACTTCAAAGCAGTTCTTCTTCAGAGTGGATATGTATTTAAATACATTATAGAGCAGCGTTACCGATGAAGGTCAAAAGGTTGGAAAACATTCTGATCATCAGAGACAAAATAAATATATTTTCTGTCAGATGTAACACACTTCTGGACTCTCATCCAGGAGACCTCTGTTAGTGTCCCCTCTGGAACCAGGACTCTCTGTTAGTGTCCCCTCTGGAACCAGGACTCACATCCAGGAGACCTCTGTTAGTGTCCCCTCTGGAACCAGGACTCTCTGTTAGTGTCCCCTCTGGAACCAGGACTCTCTGTTAGTGTCCCCTCTGGAACCAGGACTCTCTGTTAGTGTCCCCTCTGGAACCAGGACTCTCTGTTAGTGTCCCCTCTGGAACCAGGACTCTCTGTTAGTGTCCCCTCTGGGACCAGGACTCTCTGTTAGTGTCCCCTCTGGGACCAGGACTCTCTGTTAGTGTCCCCTCTGGAACCAGGACTCTCTTTTAGTGTCCCCTCTGGAACCAGGACTCACATCCAGGAGACCTCTGTTAGTGTCCCCTCTGGAACCAGGACTCACATCCAGGAGACCTCTGTTAGTGTCCCCTCTGGAACCAGGACTCTCTGTTAGTGTCCCCTCTGGGACCAGGACTCTCTGTTAGTGTCCCCTCTGGGACCAGGACTCTCTGTTAGTGTCCCCTCTGGGACCAGGACTCTCTTTTAGTGTCCCCTCTGGAACCAGGACTCACATCCAGGAGACCTCTGTTAGTGTCCCCTCTGGAACCAGGACTCTCTTTTAGTGTCCCCTCTGGAACCAGGACTCACATCCAGGAGACCTCTGTTAGTGTCCCCTCTGGGACCAGGACTCTCTGTTAGTGTCCCCTCTGGGACCAGGACTCTCTGTTAGTGTCCCCTCTGGGACCAGGACTCTCTTTTAGTGTCCCCTCTGGAACCAGGACTCACATCCAGGAGACCTCTGTTAGTGTCCCCTCTGGAACCAGGACTCTCTTTTAGTGTCCCCTCTGGAACCAGGACTCACATCCAGGAGACCTCTGTTAGTGTCCCCTCTGGAACCAGGACTCTCTTTTAGTGTCCCCTCTGGAACCAGGACTCTCATCCAGGAGGACCTCTGTTAGTGTCCCCTCTGGAACCAGGACTCTCTGTTAGTGTCCCCTCTGGGACCAGGACTCTCTGTTAGTGTCCCCTCTGGGACCAGGACTCTCTGTTAGTGTCCCCTCTGGAACCAGGACTCTCTGTTAGTGTCCCCTCTGTAACCAGGACTCTCTTTTAGTGTCCCCTCTGGAACCAGGACTCACATCCAGGAGACCTCTGTTAGTGTCCCCTCTGGAACCAGGACTCACATCCAGGAGACCTCTGTTAGTGTCCCCTCTGGAACCAGGACTCTCTTTTAGTGTCCCCTCTGGAACCAGGACTCACATCCAGGAGACCTCTGTTAGTGTCCCCTCTGGAACCAGGACTCTCTTTTAGTGTCCCCTCTGGAACCAGGACTCACATCCAGGAGACCTCTGTTAGTGTCCCCTCTGGAACCAGGACTCTCTTTTAGTGTCCCCTCTGGAACCAGGACTCTCATCCAGGAGGACCTCTGTTAGTGTCCCCTCTGGAACCAGGACTCTCTGTTAGTGTCCCCTCTGGGACCAGGACTCTCTGTTAGTGTCCCCTCTGGGACCAGGACTCTCTGTTAGTGTCCCCTCTAAAACCAGGACTCTCTGTTAGTGTCCCCTCTGTAACCAGGACTCTCTTTTAGTGTCCCCTCTGGGACCAGGACTCACATCCAGGAGACCTCTGTTAGTGTCCCCTCTGGAACCAGGACTCACATCCAGGAGACCTCTGTTAGTGTCCCCTCTGGAACCAGGACTCTCTTTTAGTGTCCCCTCTGGAACCAGGACTCTCATCCAGGAGGACCTCTGTTAGTGTCCCCTCTGGAACCAGGACTCTCTGTTAGTGTCCCCTCTGGGACCAGGACTCTCTGTTAGTGTCCCCTCTGTAACCAGGACTCTCTTTTAGTGTCCCCTCTGGAACCAGGACTCTCTGTTAGTGTCCCCTCTGGGACCAGGACTCTCTGATAGTGTCCCCTCTGGGACCAGGACTCTCTGTTAGTGTCCCCTCTGGAACCAGGACTCTCTGTTAGTGTCCCTTCTGGGACCAGGACTCTCTGTTAGTGTCCCCTCTGGGACCAGGACTCTCTGTTAGTGTCCCCTCTGGAACCAGGACTCTCTGTTAGTGTCCCCTCTGGGACCAGGACTCTCTGTTAGTGTCCCCTCTGGAACCAGGACTCTCTGTTAGTGTCCCCTCTGGAACCAGGACTCTCTGTTAGTGTCCCCTCTGGGACCAGGACTCTCTGTTAGTGTCCCCTCTGGGACCAGGACTCTGTTGGTGTCCCCTCTGGGACCAGGACTCTCTGTTAGTGTCCCCTCTGGGACCAGGACTCTGTTGGTGTCCCCTCTGGGACCAGGACTCTCTGTTAGTGTCCCCTCTGGAACCAGGACTCTCTGTTAGTGTCCCCTCTGGGACCAGGACTCTCTGTTAGTGTCCCCTCTGGAACCAGGACTCTCTGTTAGTGTCCCCTCTGGGACCAGGACTCTCTGTTAGTGTCCCCTCTGGGACCAGGACTCTCTGTTAGTGTCCCCTCTGGGACCAGGACTCTCTGTTAGTGTCCCCTCTGGGACCAGGACTCTCTGTTAGTGGCCCTCTGGGACCAGGACTCTCTGTTAGTGTCCCCTCTGGGACCAGGACTCTCTGTTAGTGGCCCTCTGGGACCAGGACTCTCTGTTAGTGTCCCCTCTGGGACCAGGACTCTGTTGGTGTCCCCTCTGGGACCAGGACTCTCTGTTAGTGTCCCCTCTGGAACCAGGACTCTCTGTTAGTGTCCCCTCTGGGACCAGGACTCTCTGTTAGTGTCCCCTCTGGGACCAGGACTCTCTGTTAGTGTCCCCTCTGGGACCAGGACTCTCTGTTAGTGTCCCCTCTGGGACCAGGACTCTCTGTTAGTGTCCCCTCTGGGACCAGGACTCTCTGTTAGTGTCCCCTCTGGGACCAGGACTCTCTGTTAGTGGCCCTCTGGGACCAGGACTCTCTGTTAGTGGCCCTCTGGGACCAGGACTCTCTGTTAGTGTCCCCTCTGGGACCAGGACTCTCTGTTAGTGGCCCTCTGGGACCAGGACTCTCTGTTAGTGTCCCCTCTGGGACCAGGACTCTCTGTTAGTGTCCCCTCTGGGACCAGGACTCTCTGTTAGTGGCCCTCTGGGACCAGGACTCTCTGTTAGTGGCCCTCTGGGACCAGGACTCTCTGTTAGTGGCCCTCTGGGACCAGGACTCTCTGTTAGTGTCCCCTCTGGGACCAGGACTCACAATGTGGATTATTAGTGCAACATACGACAGAATGGCAGTAATGTCCAGGATGTGATGGTCACATTCATAAAGGTTAGCATGATGGGAGGCGGAGGGTTGCAGGGTGAGCTCTGTGTCTGAGGAGGGATCTGATCATTGGAGGAAGATTAAAATGATTTAGGGCTCAAATCAAAGCCAACGCCTTTAAAATCAATCCACCACCAAAACAACCGATTCTGAATGTGTGATCGGCCAAACGAGGGAACGAGACACTCACGTAGTTAAGAGAAGTGTTTCAGGGCTTTTGGTCTGTCACAACAATGTTATATGAAACTTATTATATAAAAGAATCATTTCTCGGTGCCATGTTGGATGGAAAAAGTGCAAAATGCAATATTAAAGTAATCGAGCCCCTGAAGGCGGGTTGAAGAGTTTTGTTTATGGCCTTTTACCAATAAAATGTGTGTTTTGGATCTCACACGGTTTTAAATTTAGGGAATCATCATCATCCTCCAATGAAAGCTCATCAGACATGTCAGAGTGGAACCGTGCTGACAGTAAAGAGCTCATGTTTCTTCACTGAAGTCGGTTCATTTAAAGAGAGAAACATTGAATTCAGCTCCTTTATTTTCTCATTGATTTTCAGTGTTTCCTTCTGATACGTCTTTAGTTTACTGTCCTCATACTAGCAGCATGGTTCCACTGTGTGTGTGTGTGTGCGTGTGTGTGTGTGTGCGTGTGTGTGTGTGTGTGTGTGTGTGTGTGTGTGTGCGTGTGCGTGCGTTTGTGTGTGTGTGTGTGCGTGTGTGTGTGCGTGCGTGTGTGTGCGTGTGTGTGTGTGTGTGCGTGCGTGTGTGTGTGTGTGTGTGTGTGTGTGTGCGTGCGTGCGTGTGTGTGTGCGTGTGTGTGTGTGTGTGTGCGTGTGTGCGTGTGTGTGTGTGTGTGTGTGTGTGTGTGTGCGTGCGTGTGTGTGTGTGTGTGTGTGTGTGTGTGTGCGTGTGTGTGTGTGCGTGTGTGTGTGTGTGTGTGTGCGTGTGTGTGTGTGCGTGTGTGTGTGTGTGTGTGTGCGTGTGTGTGCGTGTGTGTGTGTGTGTGTGCGTGTGTGTGTGTGTGTGTGTGCGTGTGTGTGTGTGCGTGTGTGTGTGTGTGTGTGCGTGTGTGCGTGTGTGTGTGCGTGTGTGTGTGTGTGCGTGTGTGTGCGTGTGTGTGTGCGTGCGTGTGTGTGTGTGTGTGTGTGTGTGTGTGTGCGTGTGTGTGTGTGTGTGTGTGTGTGTGTGTGCGTGTGTGTGCGTGTGTGTGTGCGTGCGTGTGTGTGTGTGTGTGCGTGTGTGTGTGTGTGCGTGTGTGTGCGTGTGTGTGTGCGTGTGTGTGTGTGTGTGTGTGTGTGTGTGCGTGTGTGTGTGTGTGTGTGTGCGTGTGTGTGTGTGCGTGTGTGTGTGTGCGTGTGTGTGTGTGTGCCAGACAGAGAAAGAAGAGGTTCAAACACAGCCAGCGACACTGGAAGCAGAGCAGACATGTAACTAATGCAGTAAGATGAAGATGAGATTAAAAAACAGAGTCCAGAAACAAAAGGAGGAGAAATAAGAGAGGCAACCAAAAGAAACAGTGCATTGTGTTCATGGTTGTACTTTGATGAAAAAGTAGAACATAAGGAAGAAAATGTTGTGCCTATGAAGCAATAATCACCTTCGCTGGGGATGACTAGAATGTACGGCGTCGTTATTTGTCCCCTACCTATTACCACTAAGGCCAACGGACGCATGTCCCGCCGGAAAGCATGAAGAAGAGAGGGAAGAAAACAACAACAACAAAAAGAGAAGAGAGAGAAGAAAAGAGGCTAAGAAAAATAGACGTAGAGTTTTCTTTATCCATTCATCAATATTTTGCACAATCTGTCTTAGAGGAGAGAAGTTGCAGTGGTGAGGGATAAAACCATTAAGACCAGTAGGACAGCTAGCACTGGGATGTGGACTGGGATGTGACTGGACCTGGTGTCAGGATGTGGACTGGGATGTGACTGGTTGTCAGGATGTGGACTGGGATGTGACTGGACCTGTTATCAGGATGTGGACTGGGATGTGAGTGGTCCTGGTGTCAGGATGTGGACTGGGATGAGAATGGACCTGGTGTCAGGATGTGGACTGGGATGTAACTGGACCTATTATCAGGATGTGGACTGGGATGTGAGTGGTCCTGGTGTCAGGATGTGGACTGGGATGAGAATGGACCTGGTGTCAGGATGTGGACTGGGATGTAACTGGACCTATTATCAGGATGTGGACTGGGATGTAACTGGACCTATTATCAGGATGTGGACTGGGATGTGAGTGGTCCTGGTGTCAGGATGTGGACTGGGATGTAACTGGACCTATTATCAGGATGTGGACTGGGATGTGAGTGGTCCTGGTGTCAGGATGTGGACTGGGATGAGAATGGACCTGGTGTCAGGATGTGGACTGGGATGTAACTGGACCTATTGTCAGGATGTGGACTGGGATGTGACTGGACCTGTTGTCAGGATGTGGACTGGGATGTGAGTGGACCTATTGTCAGGATGTGGACTGGGATGTGAGTGGTCCTGGTGTCAGGATGTGGACTGGGATGTAACTGGACCTATTGTCAGGATGTGGACTGGGATGTGACTGGACCTGTTGTCAGGATGTGGACTGGGATGTGACTGGACCTGTTGTCAGGATGTGGACTGGGATGTGACTGGACCTGTTGTCAGGATGTGGACTGGGATGTAACTGGACCTATTATCAGATTGTGGACTGGGATGTGAGTGGTCCTGGTGTCAGGATGTGGACTGGGATGTAACTGGACCTATTGTCAGGATGTGGACTGGGATGTGACTGGACCTGTTGTCAGGATGTGGACTGGGATGTGACTGGACCTGTTGTCAGGATGTGGACTGGGATGTGACTGGACCTGTTGTCAGGATGTGGACTGGGATGTAACTGGACCTATTATCAGATTGTGGACTGGGATGTAACTGGACCTATTATCAGGATGTGGACTGGGATGTGACTGGACCTATTGTCAGGATGTGGACTGGGATGTAACTGGACCTATTATCAGGATGTGGACTGGGATGTAACTGGACCTATTATCAGGATGTGGACTGGGATGTGAGTGGTCCTGGTGTCAGGATGTGGACTGGGATGAGAATGGACCTGGTGTCAGGATGTGGACTGGGATGTAACTGGACCTATTATCAGGATGTGGACTGGGATGTAACTGGACCTATTATCAGGATGTGGACTGGGATGTGAGTGGTCCTGGTGTCAGGATGTGGACTGGGATGTAACTGGACCTATTATCAGGATGTGGACTGGGATGTGAGTGGTCCTGGTGTCAGGATGTGGACTGGGATGAGAATGGACCTGGTGTCAGGATGTGGACTGGGATGTAACTGGACCTATTGTCAGGATGTGGACTGGGATGTGACTGGACCTGTTGTCAGGATGTGGACTGGGATGTGACTGGACCTATTATCAGATTGTGGACTGGGATGTGAGTGGTCCTGGTGTCAGGATGTGGACTGGGATGTAACTGGACCTATTGTCAGGATGTGGACTGGGATGTGACTGGACCTGTTGTCAGGATGTGGACTGGGATGTGACTGGACCTGTTGTCAGGATGTGGACTGGGATGTGACTGGACCTGTTGTCAGGATGTGGACTGGGATGTAACTGGACCTATTATCAGATTGTGGACTGGGATGTAACTGGACCTATTATCAGGATGTGGACTGGGATGTGACTGGACCTATTGTCAGGATGTGGACTGGGATGTAACTGGACCTATTATCAGGATGTGGACTGGGATGTAACTGGACCTATTATCAGGATGTGGACTGGGATGTGAGTGGTCCTGGTGTCAGGATGTGGACTGGGATGAGAATGGACCTGGTGTCAGGATGTGGACTGGGATGTAACTGGACCTATTATCAGGATGTGGACTGGGATGTAACTGGACCTATTATCAGGATGTGGACTGGGATGTGAGTGGTCCTGGTGTCAGGATGTGGACTGGGATGTAACTGGACCTATTATCAGGATGTGGACTGGGATGTGAGTGATCCTGGTGTCAGGATGTGGACTGGGATGAGAATGGACCTGGTGTCAGGATGTGGACTGGGATGTAACTGGACCTATTGTCAGGATGTGGACTGGGATGTGACTGGACCTGTTGTCAGGATGTGGACTGGGATGTAACTGGACCTATTGTCAGGATGTGGACTGGGATGTAACTGGACCTATTGTCAGGATGTGGACTGGGATGTGACTGGACCTGTTGTCAGGATGTGGACTGGGATGTGACTGGACCTGTTGTCAGGATGTGGACTGGGATGTAACTGGACCTATTATCAGGATGTGGACTGGGATGTAACTGGACCTATTGTCAGGATGTGGACTGGGATGTGACTGGACCTGTTGTCAGGATGTGGACTGGGATGTGACTGGACCTGTTGTCAGGATGTGGACTGGGATGTAACTGGACCTATTATCAGGATGTGGACTGGGATGTAACTGGACCTATTGTCAGGATGTGGACTGGGATGTGACTGGACCTATTGTCAGGATGTGGACTGGGATGTAACTGGACCTATTGTCAGGATGTGGACTGGGATGTGACTGGACCTGTTGTCAGGATGTGGACTGGGATGTGACTGGACCTATTGTCAGGATGTGGACTGGGATGTGAGTGGTCCTGGTGTCAGGATGTGGACTGGGATGTGAGTGGACCTATTGTCAGGATGTTGACTGGGATGTGAGTGGTCCTGGTGTCAGGATGTGGACTGGGATGTGACTGGACCTATTGTCAGGATGTGGACTGGGATGTGAGTGGACCTGTTATCAGGATGTGGACTGGGATGTGACTGGACCTATTGTCAGGATGTGGACTGGGATGTGAGTGGTCCTGGTGTCAGGATGTGGACTGGGATGTGAGTGGTCCTGGTGTCAGGATGTGGACTGGGATGTGACTGGTTGTCAGGATGTGGACTGGGATGTGAGTGGACCTGTTATCAGGATGTGGACTGGGATGTGACTGGACCTATTGTCAGGATGTGGACTGGGATGTGACTGGTTGTCAGGATGTGGACTGGGATGTGACTGGACCTGGTGTCAGGATGTGGACTGGGATGTGACTAGACCTGGTGTCAGGATGTGGACTGGGATGAGACTGGACCTGGTGTCAGGATGTGGACTGGGATGTGACTGGACCTGGTGTCAGGATGTGGACTGGGATGTGACTAGACCTGGTGTCAGGATGTGGACTGGGATGTGACTAGACCTGGTGTCAGGATGTGGACTGGGATGAGACTGGACCTGTTGTCAGGATGTGGACTGGGATGTGAGTGGTTGTCAGGATGTGGACTGGGATGTGACTAGACCTGGTGTCAGGATGTGGACTGGGATGTGACTGGTTGTCAGGATGTGGACTGGGATGTGACTAGACCTGGTGTCAGGATGTGGACTGGGATGTGACTGGTTGTCAGGATGTGGACTGGGATGTGACTAGACCTGGTGTCAGGATGTGGACTGGGATGAGACTGGACCTGGTGTCAGGATGTGGATTGGGATGAGACTGGACCTGGTGTCAGGATGTGGACTGGGATGAGACTGGACCTGGTGTCAGGATGTGGACTGGGATGAGACTGGACCTGGTGTCAGGATGTGGACTGGGATGAGACTGGTTGTCAGGATGTGGACTGGGATGTGACTGGTTGTCAGGATGTGGACTGGGATGTGACTGGTTGTCAGGATGTGGACTGGGATGTGACTAGACCTGGTGTCAGGATGTGGACTGGGATGAGACTGGACCTGGTGTCAGGATGTGGACTGGGATGAGACTGGTTGTCAGGATGTGGACTGGGATGAGACTGGACCTGGTGTCAGGATGTGGACTGGGATGAGACTGGACCTGGTGTCAGGATGTGGACTGGGATGAGACTGGACCTGGTGAGGATGTGTTTCAGTGGATGCAGATGTGGTGCTGGGGGTTAACTGCTGAGTCGGCCGGTCTGGCTGGACGGGTTAATAAAAATAAAAGTAGGAAATGGAAGAGAAAAGAAATGAAGAGATGTTTGAAAGAAAAAAGAAGAATGAACTTGGTTGCAAAGTTTGGAGCTTGGACTCAATCTGTGATCTGGGTTCTGAGTTCAGACACAAAGACGGATCATTAAGCTGAACACGTTACAGTCATCTATAGAACGTATCCTGAGGCTTAAAGGAAAGGCCTCCATGGAGATAGGGTGCTAACCAACCGTGAGCCTTCAAACTAAAGTCCATCGAAATGATTCGTCATGTTTCTCAGATGCAAAGTGCAGAAATGTTCAACCTCAGTTGGTGAAGTCAAAGAAGCAGGTTTCAAGTTTGAATGTTTTGAGGTTTTCAGGTAAAACAACGTTCATTAATCAACGCTGAGAGGAAATGTTTCCTCCTGAGTCTAAATGGTTAATAAGCATGTTTCCTCCTGAGTCTCCTCTTCATCTCCACTTCATGTAATGATAACTTGATAACAGCTCCAGTCATTTACTGACCAATACAAATGTCATATTTGTATTTTTAAAAACATGTTTATTTTATTTCCACCTCACTGATTTTAACTATTTTCTTTAGGTCCAGGACATAAAATCCCAAAATCAAATTCCTCTTTGTGATGCAACAAAAGAGGAATAATGTCAAAGCTCTCCTCAGCTTCTGAAGGTCTTTAGTGTCGGTTCGTCCGCTTTCTTTTATTCTGACACAAAAACAATGACGAAGCAGCAAAGAGCAGACGTTTTGTTGCTCTGGTTAAATCAGTGGAACAATGTGGACCAGGTCTACACATCAATTCATCTATTTCCTGATATCAATAGACAGCTGGCGTCGTCACTGGTTCTTAGCTGGTCAGCTATTGGCTGGTTTAGGCTTCGTTACCAGTCACTAACATTCAATATGCACACTGTGGTTTACAGCCGGATATGTTTATTGATTATTATGTCGCTCCTCCTTTCTCTCTCTAGCTGAAAACTGATTGACCTTCTGACAAACACATGGATGTTTGGCTCTGTCTATTGTCTTTACCTCAGACCAGATCTAAGGTTCCTCAAGCTGCTTTCTTTAGTGAGCAGCTGACTTCACTGTCTAGGACACAGTAAACCAGACATGAGGTGTTGAGCGGACAGCAGACATCAATTCATCATCTGCAAGTCTTTTTAGTGTCCAGGAACACTGTTATTATACATTTTGAGAAGTTTTATTTTTATTTATATTATTTAATTATTTTGTCATATGAAAGTTAACAGCATGTCTTTAACACACATGCATGCAGACAGACAGCAGCGTCTACACAGTAAACCTCCACACTCAGTACTTTGCACCCAGAACACAAGCCTGGAGAAGGATAGAGTAAGACATGTGCACAAATGAGCAATGAATGCAGATGAGGAACAATACGGGAGCTAAAAGAGTCAGAGAACACACAGAGATGTGGAAAAATCAAATCAATGTTTGATGCAGATGAAATGATAGAATAGAAAAAAAGAGACGAGATGAGGAAAATCAATAGCAAGCTGAAAAGCTTTCAAAGCACATCGGCTGGAACACAAATGATGAGCAGCAAATAAAGATGGGAGACATGGGGAGAGGGTGAGATGGTTAGCTTCCATCATCGGCGTTAATGAAGGCGCTCAATCAGCATGTTAACGGCCCTGATGCTCCGCTTTATACACTCATGAGCAACATGGAGGCAGAGAGGAACGATGACGAAGAGAGAGAACATGAGACAATAAAAGAGGAAGAAGAGAGACGAGGCGATGCAGAGGAGTCATGCAGGAGAACATGGAGAGGAGCTGCCTAAAGGCTGAGTGTGTGTGGTGTGTGTGTGTGTGTGTGTGTGTGTGTGTGTGTGTGTGTGTGTGTGTGTGTGTAGTGTGTGGTGTGTGTGTGTGTGTGTGTGTAGTGTGTGGTGTGTGGTGTGTGTGGTGTGTGTGGTGTGTGTGTATGTGTGTGTGTGTGTGTGTGTGTGTGTGTGTAGTGTGTGGTGTGTGTAGTGTGTGGTGTGTGTGGTGTGTGTGTATGTGTAGTGTGTGTGTGTGTGTGTGTGTGTGTGTGTGTAGTGTATGTGTGTGTGTGTGTGTGTGTGTGTGTGTGTGTAGTGTGTGGTGTGTGTGTGTGTGTGTGGTGTGTGTGTGTGTGTGTGTGTGTGTGTGTGTGTGTGTGTGGTGTGTGTGTGTGTGTGTAGTGTGTGGTGTGTGTGTGTGTGTGTGTGTGTGGTCGAGCACTATCCTCCTTATTTTTGTTCTAACTTCATTAACACAGATTAATTTATGTGTGTGTGTGTGTGTGTGTGTGTGTGTGGTGTGTGTGTGTGTGGTGTGTGTGTGTGTGTGTGTGTGTGTGACACTATTCTAGGGGCGACATCACTAACAAGTTAAATCATAACATCCTCTATTCCAGAAGTGGAAGGCTGCTCATACCTTTGTTAGCCAGGTGGACACAGTTGATTTTGGTTTCCTGTGGAGAGGAGAGACAGACATTGTTCAGGTCAAATCACATGATGACTTCATGAATAATAGTTAGAAGGGAGCAGCAGGTTGGTCATCTTTGATTGATGGAGGACATGGCTTTGGCCACTCATCATCGA
This sequence comes from Leptoclinus maculatus, assembly GCA_032191485.1. Taxonomy (NCBI): domain Eukaryota; kingdom Metazoa; phylum Chordata; class Actinopteri; order Perciformes; family Stichaeidae; genus Leptoclinus; species Leptoclinus maculatus. The sequence continues at coordinate 190,987 of JAVDOI010000211.1, forward strand.
GGAGTCAGAGCTCTCTGACTGATGAACTCTTTACAAAGCTTCATGTCAGTTTCCCTCCAGACTGACTTTGATTTCAGGTCCAGGTAGAGTTCTCTTAAATGTTCTCGATACTGAAGACCCTGAAGACCCTGAAGACCCTGAAGACCCTGAAGACCCTGAAGACCCTGAAGACGCTGAATCTAATCCAGTACCACGAACTGATCGCTGCTGTTTCTCTGGTCAAACACAGGGCTGTGTCTCCATGACTGGAGAACTCTCTGTGGTGCGTTCAAAGATGCTCTGACATTCATAACTTGTGTAGTCAAATTATAGTTGACCAACATTCCTGCTGTAAGGAGGATTATTGCCATGTTGTTATTTCTTACATTAGACAGTCTGTATAGTATTCATCTGATGTCCTTGAACGCAACGCTTTAAAAACAGCTCCTGCTCACAGTAACACATTAGCTAAACATTAATAAATGAATTCATTAACATTAAGCTAAACAAAGAAAAAGCAAAGTAATAATTACATAAAGGAGAGATGAGTTGTTCTTCATCTATCAAATCAGTTATTTCAAAACGTCCTCATTTCATCAAAAGAGTTCAGAATCACATGAGACGCGTCACAAAAGGCTCATCAATAATTAAAAGTAGATACAATTTGTAGTTAATGAGGCAGGAGCACACAAACACACACACACACACACATCCACACACACAGCATGCTGCTGTTAACCTTAAAGGTGTTCCAATGTTATTAGTTTCTTATTCATCGCTGATCAGCTTGTTGGTGCAAAAACACACATGATGAACATCAGGATCAATAAGATGTTCCTCTATAACTCTCTTTAAACTCTGTACTTTATTTTTAATTTGAGTGTATTATAGGAATAATGTGAAGCAATGCTCATAGATGATTCTGATTCATCTGTCTCCTGTCTGAGCTTCCTGTTGTCTCTTTACGTTCCTCTGTGAGCTTCCTGTTGTCTCTTTACGTTCCTCTGTGAGCTTCCTGTTGTCTCTTTACGTTCCTCTGTGAGCTTCCTGTTGTCTCTTTACGTTCCTCTGTGAGCTTCCTGTTGTCTCTTTACGTTCCTCTGTGAGCTTCCTGTTGTCTCTTTACGTTCCTCTGTGAGCTTCCTGTTGTCTCTTTACGTTCCTCTGTGAGCTTCCTGTTGTCTCTTTACGTTCCTCTGTGAGCTTCCTGTTGTCTCTTTACGTTCCTCTGTGAGCTTCCTGTTGTCTCTTTACGTTCCTCTGTGAGCTTCCTGTTGTCTCTTTACGTTCCTCTGTGAGCTTCCTGTTGTTTCTTTACGTTCCTCTGTGAGCTTCCTGTTGTCTCTTTACGTTCCTCTGTGAGCTTCCTGTTGTCTCTTTACGTTCCTCTGTGAGCTTCCTGTTGTCTCTTTACGTTCCTCTGTGAGCTTCCTGTTGTCTCTTTACGTTCCTCTGTGAGCTTCCTGTTGTCTCTTTACGTTCCTCTGTGAGCTTCCTGTTGTCTCTTTACGTTCCTCTGTGAGCTTCCTGTTGTCTCTTTACGTTCCTCTTTACGTTCCTCTGTGAGCTTCCTGTTGTCTCTTTACGTTCCTCTGTGAGCTTCCTGTTGTCTCTTTACGTTCCTCTGTGAGCTTCCTGTTGTCTCTTTACGTTCCTCTGTGAGCTTCCTGTTGTCTCTTTACGTTCCTCTGTGAGCTTCCTGTTGTCTCTTTACGTTCCTCTGTGAGCTTCCTGTTGTCTCTTTACGTTCCTCTGTGAGCTTCCTGTTGTCTCTTTACGTTCCTCTGTGAGCTTCCTGTTGTCTCTTTACGTTCCTCTGTGAGCTTCCTGTTGTCTCTTTACGTTCCTCTGTGAGCTTCCTGTTGTCTCTTTACGTTCCTCTGTGAGCTTCCTGTTGTCTCTTTACGTTCCACTGTGAGCTTCCTGTAGTCTCTTTACGTTCCTCTGTGAGCTTCCTGTTGTCTCTTTACGTTCCTCTGTGAGCTTCCTGTTGTCTCTTTACGTTCCACTGTGAGCTTCCTGTTGTCTCTTTACGTTCCTCTGTGAGCTTCCTGTTGTCTCTTTACGTTCCTCTGTGAGCTTCCTGTTGTCTCTTTACGTTCCTCTGTGAGCTTCCTGTTGTCTCTTTACGTTCCTCTTTACGTTCCTCTGTGAGCTTCCTGTTGTCTCTTTACGTTCCTCTGTGAGCTTCCTGTTGTTTCTTTACGTTCCTCTGTGAGCTTCCTGTTGTCTCTTTACGTTCCTCTGTGAGCTTCCTGTTGTCTCTTTACGTTCCACTGTGAGCTTCCTGTTGTCTCTTTACGTTCCTCTGTGAGCTTCCTGTTGTCTCTTTACGTTCCTCTGTGAGCTTCCTGTTGTTTCTTTACGTTCCTCTGTGAGCTTCCTGTTGTTTCTTTACGTTCCTCTGTGAGCTTCCTGTTGTTTCTTTACGTTCCTCTGTGAGCTTCCTGTTGTCTCTTTACGTTCCTCTGTGAGCTTCCTGTTGTTTCTTTACGTTCCTCTGTGAGCTTCCTGTTGTCTCTTTACGTTCCTCTGTGAGCTTCCTGTTGTCTCTTTACGTTCCTCTGTGAGCTTCCTGTTGTCTCTTTACGTTCCACTGTGAGCTTCCTGTTGTCTCTTTACGTTCCTCTGTGAGCTTCCTGTTGTCTCTTTACGTTCCTCTGTGAGCTTCCTGTTGTCTCTTTACGTTCCACTGTGAGCTTCCTGTTGTCTCTTTACGTTCCTCTGTGAGCTTCCTGTTGTCTCTTTACGTTCCTCTGTGAGCTTCCTGTTGTTTCTTTACGTTCCACTGTGAGCTTCCTGTTGTCTCTTTACGTTCCTCTGTGAGCTTCCTGTTGTCTCTTTACGTTCCTCTGTGAGCTTCCTGTTGTCTCTTTACGTTCCTCTGTGAGCTTCCTGTTGTTTCTTTACGTTCCACTGTGAGCTTCCTGTTGTCTCTTTACGTTCCTCTGTGAGCTTCCTGTTGTCTCTTTACGTTCCTCTGTGAGCTTCCTGTTGTCTCTTTACGTTCCTCTGTGAGCTTCCTGTTGTCTTTTTACGTTCCTTCTTTCTCTTTGTGATAGATCAGAAAGCGCTTGTCTTCGTCCTTGTCAACAGTAAGAAGACGTATGTTGTCTCACAGAGATCGTCCTCCCTCACATGGTGGACCGTTTGTCTTCATCAGCAGCTGCTGACCCTGACGCCTGTCACTTCATCTTCTGAATATAATCAGTCCCAAGGTGCTGCTCATGTTATTTAATCATTTTATTCTATTTGGCCTGATCTGGTCTAAATCTTCTATAAGGTTTGTGTCTCTGGAGTCAGAAACATCAGAATATGAACAGTATGTTTTAACAGATAATGGAGACGTTATTAACTTGTTATTAACTGTTTATTACCCTGAACAGAGTGGACAAAGATTTCCATAAAAGACCAACTGTAGTTTACCTTCATTAATATATTAGACAAAGGTTACAAAATGTCCCCTGAACGCCACATAATCTGTTCAATAACTGGTTGTACATTGTTGTTGTTTCTTAAAGCGGTCTGTCTGGATTAATAGAGGTTATATATTATATATATTTCTGAGTTCACCAGCTGTGACACATGCTGATCAAAGTGTTAATCAAACATATATAACACTATATTAATTAATTATTATTAATCTGCAGATTTCCACACGGATTAAACCACCAAACATTTTATGATTTCCATCTCACAGGTTCCATTTAAGGGAGCAGAGACACACACACACACACACACACACACACACACACACACACACACACACACACACACACACACACACAGAATAAAAGTGCTTGTATTTAGGGATTCTTGAGTCAGCTGAGTGCATCTTGATTGACATTGACTGTGTGTGTGTGTGTGTGTGTGTGTGTGTGTGTGTGTGTGTGTGTGTGTGTGTGTGTGTGTGTGTGTGTGTGTGTGTGTGTGTGTGTGTGTGTGTGTGTGTGTGTGTGTGTGTGTGTGTGTGTGTGTGTGTGTGTGTGTGTGTGTGTGTGTGTGTGTGTGTGTGTGTGTGTGTGTGTGTGTGTGTGTGTGTGTGTGTGTGTGTGTGTGTGAAGCTTTTTATTGGTCAAAAAGGTGTCTGGCTTCATTTTTCCATTTCTCCTCCTCACTTCCCTTTGCACTTTGGTGTCTTCCCTCCCTCCTCCCTCGGTCTCCCAGCTTCTTCCTCCGTCTCTTCTTCTGCTCTTTCATGAATTTACTCAGAACTTCATCTCCATTCACCTGAAGCTCAAGTCTACGTCAGTGAGTGAGCAGTTGGTCAGAGTGTCTCTGTGTTCTGGTTCATCTGGAGGTGTTCCAGACTCAAAGTCTTAGACGTGAGACAGGAAAGATCACTGCTCTTTAAAAGATCTCTTAAGGGCGACTGTGGCTAAGTGGAGAGCAGGGCCGTCCTTCAATCAGCAAGACACTTAACCCCCGAATGTCTCCTGTAGCCTCCGGGTGTGACAGAAGGATAACAGCGTCTAAATGTCTGCAGCGGTACGACGTCCTTTTAACTTAACCAAACAATCATTTAGTTTGGAGATTTGAACCATCAACCGTGACAGCGGCTTTGTCCAGGTCATTATTATTCTCTTCAGCCCTGCCAGCCTCCCTCTCTGTCTCCAGTATTATATCTTCTTTAATCTCCCTCTCTCTTGTTTTAGACTTTTTATTCCCTCCATCGCTCCATCCCTAAGTCCCCCATCACTCCTGCTCTTACTTCTCTTACTTACAGCCCCCCGGCACTTTAGTCTCTTGAGTGTGTGTGTGTGTTTCATGCCTTTTATGTGGGGTGGTGGTGGTGTGTGTGTGTGTGAGTGTGTGGTGTGTATGTGTGTGTGTGGTGTGTGGTGTGTGTTGTGTGTGAGTGTGTGAGTGTGTGTGTGTGTGTGTGTGTGTGTGTGTGTATGTGTGTGTGTGTGTGTGGGGTGTGTGTGTGTGTGTGTTGACATCACATGACATCGAGGGAGAAATCAAGATTGCCGTTGGTGAGCACTTTAAATGTGCAGAGCGTTCGACTAATTGGCACAATGATGGGAGATGGAGACCTGGCATCAAACTGATGTCACCCCTGGGGGTGGGGGGTTGAGAAAGGGAGAGAAGAGAGGAGAGAGAGAGAGAGAGAGAGAGAGAAGGAGAGAGAGAGAGAGAGAGAGGAAAGGAAGAAAGAATGAAAAAAAGGAGTAGGGAGGAAAATAGAAGGCAATAACATGATTGAGAATGGAATGAACAATAACACAGAGAGGAAAATAATAGAAGGAGAAAAGTGATGGAGAAGACAAGTGAAGAAGGTGGGATGAAAAGGAAGCATGAAAAGGAGACATGGAGGGTGAAAGGAAAGAGAGACGATGTGAGAATGGAGTGAAAAGAAGTAGAAAAAAAGAGGGGGAGGATAGAAAAATAGACAAAGAGAAGGAGGAAGAGGAGAAGAGAAGGAGGAAGAAGAGAAAGAGAAGGAGAAGAGGGAAGAGAAGAGGAGAGGAGAAAGAAGGAGGAAGAGGAGAAGAGAAGGAGGAAGAGAGGAGAAGAGAAGGAGGAAGAGGAGAAGAGAAGGAGGAAGAGGAGAAGAGAAGGAGGAAGATTCTTTCATCTACCGGATCAAACTTCTCAGATAAAGGAGAGAAACCGTCTCTCTCAGAATGAATTAAACAAATTAATGCAGATAACTTTAATCCTTGATTGACCAAATATCCCTTTTCCTCATGTCCTCGTGTCCTCGTGTCCTCGTTCCTCGTGTCCTCGTGTCCTCGTGTCCTCACAGAATATCAAGGAACATATTGAATTATTTAAATCCTGACATACTTCTTTGTCAGTCGAATGACAACAAAAGCTGGAACGCAGAGTCGGATTGGGTCTCGTGAGTCAAAGGAGACGAGTCCAGCTGCTGAGGAGTCCTTGAGCCAGGCACTGTTGGTCAGCTGCTTTTAACGAGAATAATAAAGACGGAGTAGAAGGTTTCCTCACAGCTCTCATCTGGTTTCTTTAAAAGGATGAAATGTTGAAGATGTAGTTTAAAGTTAATAAATGAACTGACTTGTTTACCAGCCTAGCCCGCCCCTTCCTGTCTCCTAATACTTTGACATTGAACCAATGAGAGAGAGTCTCAGTGAACACACAGACCTCTGTTGGAGATGATTACACAGGTTGTGACTGATGAGTGTAGATCTCAATGTTACCTCTAATCTATCTCTTTAGTCTCAGATGTTTGGAGAACAGACCTTTATCTTCAGGTGTAACTCCACCAATGTACCACAGAAGAAGAAGACACGAGTTAGAAAGAATGAAACCTTCTGTCTGAGAAAGAGAAACATGGAAACTAACCAATCACCAGACGGCGTTTCTCTTTGGGATGGATGATGATATTTATCGGCAGAAATTCTGAGTTTTATTGAATGTGTGTCGGTGTTTCATGCCTGACTTCCTTATCAAATCCCCCCCCCCCCCCCCGCCCCCCCCCCCCCCCCCCCCCCCCCCCCCCCCTCCAATCCATGACCCAAAACCAAACCTCACACTGATTGGATTGACTGAGATTCCAATCAAATAA
>JAVDOI010000212.1:7500-37500 GCA_032191485.1 Leptoclinus maculatus
CGGACAAACGTCACGGACAAACGTCACGGACAAACGTCACGGACAAACGTCACCGACAAACGTCACCGACAAACGTCACCGACAAACGTCACCGACAAACGTCACCGACAAACGTCACGGACAAACGTCACGGACAAACGTCACGGACAAACGTCACCGACAAACGTCACGGACAAACCTCACGGACAAACACGTCACGGACAAACGTCACGGACAAACGTCACGGACAAACGTCACCGACAAACGTCACCGACAAACGTCACCGACAAACCTCACGGACAAACGTCACGGACAAACGTCACGGACAAACGTCACGGACAAACGTCACGGACAAACGTCACGGACAAACCTCACGGACAAACCTCACGGACAAACGTCACGGACAAACGTCACGGACAAACGTCACGGACAAACGTCACGGACAAACGTCACGGACAAACGTCACCGACAAACATCACGGACAAACGTCACAGACAAACGTCACAGACAAACGTCACAATAAAGGGCATCTCTTAGCCTTTCCACATAGTGTATTGTAATTGTAAACATATAAAAGTCAGCCATTCACTTGAACGAACATTAACCCTGTCCACACTGTCTGACCAAAGAAATCCACAAACAGGATACAAGAGGCTATGTATGGTGGGGACATTCAGGTGGGTCAATCAGCAGTAACACATTAAAAACAGGCTTTTGGAAACATGAGACCCCACTAAACCAAATGGGGGCCTACTCCTGAGAACAAAACCAGCTTGTTATAGGAATCATTGTAGTGGTTTAAGAAAAATAGAAAAATAAATGGCACTTAACCCAAACAATAGAAACAGAAAATGCAATTAAATAAACAGAAAATCCACTTCATCATTGCCTAAATAAACAGAAAGTGCACTTTATCCCATGAAGTTCATAATTTTTCTCTATTCTTCAAAATAGCGATTGTATCGCATGAGTAAAAGTCTCTCGACTCTTTTATCCGACAGCCTGTTCCTCCTTGGGGTCAGAACAATACTGCCCAGGCTGAAAAGCCTTTCGACAGGTGCACTTGATGGTATTGGAGTGTTGTATTGCTTTGCAATATCCATAATCCTAGGGAACCTGGAGAGAACCTCCAGTTGGATCCGGGCATTTTTAAGTACTCCATGACTTCTGTTTCTGCCGTGTAGTAAAACTCCTCTTCAAAATCAAAAAAGTCAGTGTGACTGGAGGTGGTTGGGCTCTGAACTGCTGGTCCAATCTGTGGCTCATCAGGAATCCGGGCACGACACTCAGAAATTAGCAGGCTTTTAACAGCATCTCTTCTCTTCTCATCTTTGAGCCAGCGGACCTTGAATTTGGGCATTGTGGCAGCAGCCATGAGAGCATCCTTCCTGTCCAAGACGGATGAAAATCTGTCTTTGATCGCCTGTGATATGAAACAGTATAGGCTACATTAGACAAACATATAGGCTACAGTTCAATAAAGGGAACAGCAACCCACATACACAGCTCTGCTGCTCATCCCACAAATGCATGTTCCTTACAAATGTGTCACCATTTAAAAGGGAAATAAACAGGCTTTCCAACGCTATAAGATTTATTGCCAAGAAGCATTGTTACAACAAAGAAATAATCTACCAAACACAAATGTCCTTACTTTTTGTGCTAAGTTTAAATGCTATACACTGTAGACTATTATGTTGGGGGTATTCATTTTATTATTCAATATGTATTTACCTGTACAATAGCTCCAGGCATGCCAGCTGTCATCTGAGAAAGGCCTTCCTTCAACGCAAGCAACTTCAACATCAGAATTTCCAAGGTTGGCAGGAGGGTGCCATAGTAGCAATCATCATCACCTTGTAGTATATCTAATGCAGCAGCAAGAGGTTTTGACACTGTACAATATTCCTTCAGGAACCGATACTCTCGCTCAGTGATGCATCTATCACCCAGTCTAGTTTAAATCTCTGATTGGGATCTCTATGATGAGGGACAGGGCGTCATGAGTCGAGTTCCAGCGTGTAGCAGTGGGCATGATGAGCTTTCTTTTGATCACATCCTCAACCTGGTCTGAAGCCACAGTAGAGCGACTAGTTTTTGTCCAGAGAGCTGTGCACTTGGCGAGAGCACTTATGTAAACTGCTTTACAGTCATTGTTACTTGTCAGCCATCTCTCAAGGTCATTTTTGGAGATCAGGTTCAGTGTATGCGATGCACAGCGCAAGTGAGGCGGCAATGAAAATGCCGCGTCTGATTCTGTAGAGTACTTCAGAAACATCAGTAAAAGTGACTTCCTCCTCATCATCGGATAGCTCGTCAGAGTCAGACCCATCATCAGGCTTGGATTTAAACATTCTGAAGGCTTTTACAAAATTGCTGCCATTATCTGTAACGCATGCTGTGACTTCATGCGATAGTCCATAAACTGAATGAATCTGTTCTATTTCATTAGCTATGACATCATATGTATGTCTTCCTCTCACTCTCTTACAGGCTAGAGCTGCCTTCTGACGTTTAAAACTAATGTTGTCAATCCAGTGAGCGGTCATTCCTAAATAACTTTTGTTGTTGGCGGACCAAATATCTGCAGTTGTTGTAACATAATCCAAGGACTCAAACGTTTTTTTCAGATTGGATTCCATGTCGGAATAACATTGGTCTAGGTATTGGGAACATGTTTTCCTGTCTGACGTTGGCATGTGAGTGCTAGGTATTTTATCTAGTATTTTTCTAAACCTTGGCGATTCGATAGTGGACAGGGGAAGCATGTCTTCCACGATGTACCCGGCAACTAGTTTGTTAATTTCCGTTTGTGTTACCTTCTGCGCTCCAAGAGCAAGATGCTGGAGAATCTGAGCTTGTTTAGGCGGGGTCGGTTGGTGATGAGCGTCTTCAACAGGCTAGCGGGATCTTTCGCCACAAGTTTTGAAGTGCTATGCTGGCCTGTCAAATGCTTCAACAGGTTGCTCATTGAGTTGACAGCAGTTGAAAGACACCTCTCACCTGGACACAGAGTGCATTTTACACTAATATTTTTGCCCTTTCGAGCAACAAAGTTAAAATAATGAGAATATCGCCACTGGCTGAACCCTCCTGTCTCCGTCTCTGTCTCATCCATTTTCCCGCTTCCCCTGACGCACCAGCAGCTACGTCACTCAAATCGGTCTCTGTGGCAACGGTGCCCAGACAAGCACACAGGCAGGAAACATGCACGCACCACTAAAAGAGAACTTTTCGGACTGGCAAAAATGTCTTGGGTAACGCAGGAAAGCGCGTTCCTGAGGTCTAGTAAAGTAGTGTAGTTACCAATATTTTGAGAGTAATGCGTTACTTTACTTCGTTACCTATAATAGTAATATCGTTACTGTAATCCGTTACTTTGTAACTCGTTACCCCCAACACTGCTTACCACCTCAAACAAGGGGTAAGTAGTCAGACGGCAACAAGAGGAGGAATACGTCTGAAACTCACCACAACACCAGAACAGGGACCAGAAAGGACTGAGGCCAGGACCACAGGTGCCTTTTAAATGCTGGCACTAATTGGGGGGAGGAGCCTAGCCTGAGGGCTGCGTTCACAACCCTACACTTTCTCTGAGGAGCGTTCCCCACTACACATGTGTCAAGTAAAATCAAAGAGTTGAGGTCCCAGGAAAACTGCCTTGTGAGGGGAGTACATGTTCGGTATAAAGATGAGGTAAAAAGGGACACAAAAAGCATATAATCAATAACCAATAATCATAATAAGGGTAGTGTGTGTAAAACAAGAATATAAAATGATTCAACAAATGTATACTGTGTGATAATGAGGGGAGAAAGAGGTGTTGTGCAGCAGGATGTAACTGTATGCAGTCTGAGAGTGATAAGGTTGGAGGCCAGAGCACCGAGGCAAGGGTGAGAGGGTATTAGATGTGTGTGTGTGTGTGTAAGGGAAAAAAGGGGAACTACAGTGGCAGTTGGAGGTGACTCATAATGTGTGTGCGTAACTGAAAATGTGTGTGCGTAAGGGTAACTGGATGAGGGTGAAGAAAGGGGGGTTGATGAAACAATGAAGAAATATTAATCATGTGAGAGGCGAGGGGGGGGGGCGAGGTAACAGCCCAAAAACGCAGTTTATAAAGTAAACGATATGCCATATGCAATTCGGGATTCATAGCGGGACGACGCGAGGTTCAAGTGCTCGGCCGAGACACTGGGCCTCGTTCGGACAAGCGGAGGACCTCGCCCTTTTTGGTCGCGAAGCGGAGACCACAGTTCGCGACCAAAGATTAGAAGGACGGAGAATTTCCTCTCCCCCCTGTTCAACTTTAACAACTGGACAGCTGAAGGAAACAGCCACACCTTAAAGACTTTGTATTGAGTTCGAAGGGCCGCTGAACGGACTTTGCTGTCCCGCACAGGAGGAGCTGAGGTTCTAGGCCGGACCTCCGCTCCTACAACTGCCAAAGAAGATTGTTTCTTCAAATGATTCGGGAAAGAAGATTTGTTTCTTCATTGATTCACCTGGACCAAAGTAATTATTTTCCGAATTACCACCAACCGAGCCTCGGCGTCGCTACTGATGAGTATATAATGGAAAGTTTAATCGAATAAGAAATTGTATCTGATCTAGTCAAATTTAGTATTATTTTGTGCATGCTGAGCTGTACCCCTGCTAGACAATCCTGCAATAAATATAATCTGCATTTAAAGTAAATCTCTGAGAATTCATTTTGCATGAGTAGTAGAGTTCCTCGTGGTAGTAAAATGTTAAATCTATTGTATGTCTAACAACAAGAGTTCTGAATGGTTATCCAAGTTTCAAGTCCACTTAACAACCCCTTACGGTTTCCTAACCATCCTAACCGTTAAAACCTAACCTGGCAATTCACCAAGAGCACGGATCCAGAAGAGGAAAGCTACCATAACTGACGCGACTGGTGGAAGCACCTGGCCAGGGTGGCCCCTCGACCAAGTGTACATTTACCGGAGGAAGCAGGGTAGACGTCAGGAGTAACAGTAGTTAGCAGAGCCAGGCGAGTTTCCTCACCACACCAGCTTACCAACCTTTTAATAGAGAGCTGAGTAACTAGTACGCCCCGTATCGGGCTTGTAGAAACCCGAGGATCTAACACATGGGACCAACTGTTATAGAGAACTCTTGACCTCAGCTGTCGTGTGAGTATGGACAGCACCTGGGGGCGCAGTCCATTATTGGTAAAATATGGTTTACCGTATTTTCCGCACTATAAGGCGCACTTAAAAGCCTTTAATTGTCTCAAAAAACGACAGTGCGCCTTATAATCCGGAGCGCCTTATATATGGATTAATTCTGGTTGTGTTTACTGACCTCGAAGCGATTTTGTGTGGTACACGGCGCTCTGTCAAAATGTTTTAGTACGACTTTGGTAAACTACAAAGCCGCACCGCTTGCAGCATTACGGCTACCGTAGTCAGGAGCGTCGCGGAGTAATACATACTGTGCTTCACCATAATATTACAGTGTGTGTGTATAAGGACCCCAAAATGGCACCTGTCAAGAGACACGCTTACGACGCGGACTTCACACTCAAGGCTATCAGTCACGCAGTAGAACATGGGAATAGAGCAGCTGCGAGAGAATTCAACATTAATGAATCAATGGTACGGAAGTGGAGGAAGCAAGAAGATGACCTGCGCCAAGTAAAGAAGACCACACAGAGTTTCCGAGGTAACAAAGCGAGATGGCCACAGTTAGAGGACAAAATGTAACAGTGGGTTATTGAGCTTAATGCGCCTTATAGTCTGGTGCGCTTTATATATGAAAAAAGATTGAAAATAGACCATTCATTGACAGTGCGCCTTATAATCCAGTGCGCTTTATAATCCAGTGCGCCCTATAGTGCGGAAAATACGGTAAGTCAATTTTCACCTATTTAATTTCTTAGATATTTGAAATCTAATTACACGAATGTGTTTATTACCCCTTTGAACTCATCTGTGTACTCTCAATTCAGTATTTACAACTTCCAATTTTAGGAAATACACTATTTAAAAAAAAAAACTACAATTCCCTAGAGCTGCACCTTACATCTCGATACAATCGGCACCACAGTTGTAGTTCATCCGTTGTTTTTTTTAAATACTGCAGAGCGGTCGGGTTCCGTCTCATAGCCAAGTTGTTGAGGATCATGGGTAATGTAGCCTTATCCAAACATGACGAAAACAACTTTATTTCCATAATCAAATGACTAATGATTGAATCGGATGACATTAACGTTAACCTATTATATTGTCGAGTTATCAAGGACACTTTGGTGTTTCAGTGTTGAGTAATGTGGTGACACGACGCAGAGACAATGATTCAAACAACATGTAACTTAAACCACGTGGGTTTGTGAGCGTCCATAGCAACTACCACAGGTACGGTTAGAAAGCGTTGCATTCCATTCTTGAGAGACCTGAAATAATCTTCGCAATAACTAACAAACTAAAGGTTATATACATTCACTGAACAATATTATAAAAATGCACATGTATCGCTAGAAATGCATTTCAATGCTGAAACTATATTAGAAACATTGCATTTGGCATAGGAAAAAAAGTAAGGCTCGGATAAAATATGGCGGGATTTCTACAATCATCGCTTTGGTGCTGGTCAATTGTGGCGCGGACTAAAAGCCCGGTAACTTCACTGGACTGGCTGTACTTCCTTGGACAGACAACCTCTACTCTGAAGAACCAGAATGGGTAAGACATGTATTCATTACAGGTAGTTCCATAGACAATAGGTCATAAACATGAGCATCATTTATGGTGTACGGTCATTAAAAGTCAGCATTAACGGCATTGTTTCCTAAACCGGACAGTTTTTAGCTATCGTTCCAATAAAAATGCACTTAAAATATTGATAAAAATGATCGTGTAATGTTTTCAGTGGATTTAATGGTGTTAAACTAAAGTTTAACTTCGTACCTTTCGAACTAAATATCGTTGTAACTATTATTTACAAGAAAGGTCATCTATTTGATCATCTTTATCGTCATTATTAGACGTTACATTAATTGAACGTTACTGAACTTTGTAAGCTATATTTGATCTAGTTGTGTTAGCTTTTTGCTCCATATTTGGTCCATGCCTTGATACAGAGGTTTCATTTCAGATGAAAGGGTTACTGTACATTTAACCTTAACTGTAAATAGAAATGTATGGTACCGTCAAGTTTTAAAACTATCCAACAATACTACAAATATTATAGGCTAAACTATACAATACCTCTGCTAACAATTGACCATCTCCATGTTTCACGATATACTCTGACAGACTCATGTTTTAAAGGTCCATCAAGAACTAACTGTTTACTTCCTCCTTTTGCAGACAAGAAGGGGACACGCAATGTTAAAAGATGTGTGTCAGGCCAAGAAAGGATTTATGTGTCCTAAATGTAAGGCCCAACAGCCACTCAAGGACAGACTTGTAAAGGATACGAAGAAGTTTGCAGCTGAGGAAAAGGAGTGGAAAGAAAGAGTAAAGACCTGCAATGCCTCACATGTGTTAGACTCCAGCTTCAAAATGGTAAGCACACAAGGTAACACAATTTGAAATAGTACAGAGATGATTTACTGTGTTTCCCCCATGCTAGTACCAGTCACCTGTTTCATCAATGAAGGAATAATAGTCATAGCTCAATAATGTGGCTTTTAATAAATAATGTTGGTTCTGAATTCATTTTGTTTTTGATTTTGGGGCGGTTTGTACGTGTAACACATTTATATCATTATGGATGGCCTTAAATCAACTTGGAGGCATAGTGAAAGTGACAGTGTAATCATAGTTAAATATCGTTCACGTGTCCAAAGACATGTAATAGGGCTGTCCTAAAGGACTTGAATTCATACACTGCCTTTGTTGACATATATGAATCTCATATGAAGTGCTTCATTCATTTAAGGGTTCTGTATTTGGTGTCCTGCTAGAGAAGCAAACACAGTCCAAAAGTATGGAAAACTTAAATAGGACTTAAATAGAAGAAATTGTAATTGAAATGACTATAATATACTATCTATTTAATTGCAGTTTGCAGGTAAATAAACTGAACTTCATGTTTTGTTAAACACATGGATCTTCATACTTTTCTGCTGTGAAATTCAGGCTTAATGATTTGCATTTACTTAATTCCCTTTCAGTTGGACCGGCTTGCTGCTCTGGGGTACTTTCCTCTTCTGCTTTTGGGGAAAAAACGCAGGAATGTCTCCACAGCTGATGTCCTCACTAGCATGCAGATGAAGCTGGATGACTGCTTGGAAGAAGACCTCAAAGAAGTTCATGGAAAAGTACTAAAGTGTGAGTATTTCAGTCACTGTATTGATGATGTAATGGAATGTTTCGAGACTAATGCCTATTTATTTGTTTGAAAATCAAATATTGGAGATTATTATTATTGTATTTTTTTATCACAGTGCACTTCAGAAGGTTTCTTCAGCCAAATCCAGAAACCAGTGAAGATTGTAGGACAGAGCAAGGTACAGTACAAGTTGACCTTTTTCACATTAACCTGTTATGTGTAAGGGCGACTGTGGCTAAGTGGAGAGCAGGGCCGTCCTTCAACCAGAGGATCGGCGGTTTGATCCCCGGCTCCGCTAGTCGCATGTCGATGTGTCCTTGAGCAAGACACTTAACCCCAACATGTCTCCCGTAGCTGAGCCTACGTGTATGTGATAGAGTCTGAATTGTAAGTCGCTTTGGATAAAAGCGTCTGCTAAATGACTGTAATGTAATGTAACATATGTTGGACAGTTAATGCACTCTTTTAGAAACCGGGTCAAATGAAAACTTGGAGTTAGTTCACTTTGAGATTCATTCAGTCCATATCAAATGTCAGAATCAGAAATCTTGGTACGATATTAGTTTGTTCATTAAGAGTATCTAATGATGGTAATGCAGTCAGTCCCTATAATTTGTGCATTTCTTTTCACTGAAGCTTTCACAGAAACTGAATATGTGGTGCTTGATCTCTTTCCTGTGCCTGTGGATGATGCTGATTTGGTTGAAGAGACCACAACCAATGCAAAGGGACCAGGAGAGAAAGGTACTTCCTATTGGCACTGACGCACCAATGATTCCAAAACCAACGTATCTTAGATTATAATCTTATCTAAAAAGGAGGACTGGTCAAGTTCAATGTCTTCTTCTGTCTCTGATGTTATGCAGAAAGTCACAGCAACGATGTGGAAGTGGTGAAAGAGAGAGAACAAGAAAGGACTTGTGTGGAAGAAGCTGGACTAGGTTTGTTATGATTCATATACATTTAGTTCACTAGTATCATGAATGCAGTCGGACATAATATTTGCATCTGCACTTTAGTTAAAAAAACGAGCTGTTAACACAACACTGCATATATCAATGTTATGCTCATTTCACTCATGGGAAAGGATTGATAAAGGCCATTTTTAAATTCATTCTAAAACAAATACTATGGTATTAAACAGTGGCGGGCCGTGCATTGTATACCTGGGCCTTCACTGCTGTCCTGCAGCTGAAACACAGCCACGTTATTATTTGTTTCGTGTCAAAATGAAGCCAACACCTATAGATAGAGTGCGTCTCCTCTCTGCTCTGACTGCAGCGTGAGGCGCCTGTGAGTGCTTTGGGGCGGCGGAGGGGCTGACGGCAGCTCCCGCTGCTCGTTCACCACAGTGCAGAACGTACGTGCTTAACGTAAAAAAAAAAACACCGGAAAAGTCTCCAACAACACCAGAAAAAGTCACTAGATTTGTCACTAGTAGCTTTTGACAAAAACATTCGCCATGAGGGTTTGGAAAGTCGCTAGATTTAGTGAGAGAGTCGCCAAGTTGGCAACACAATCAACAATATCGTCCCCATTCACTTAAACTGCACATGGATTCACTTGTGAGTCTGCAGGCCTCGGGCCTCTCTTCTACCTAGAGACACAGAGGTGAAATCTGATTGGATAAAAGCTCTACTTAAAACAAGCTGCACTGGAAGCAGAGCAACTGAGGAAGACAGTAGCTGTGCAATGAGAACATAAGATAATGGGAACAATATTTTTATAAATTATGATACATGTAGTGTATTTAAGAAAAATTATAAAATGATAAAATAGCTATAACTTTGTGATTCTGTTTAGGCCAGCAGAGAAGGCTTTGCAGGCCCTGACGGCCCACCACTGGAGGACACACACACTCACCTCTGTTGTCTGGTTGATTATCAGGACACTTTCACTACTTTTCTTTAGTTTATGACAGAAAGATGGAGGTGGATTATGATTCAGATGCTCTGTGGCAGCTTTTAAATGTACAGAAAACTGGTGGAAGTTTGGAATGCTCGCAGCCAAAGGACTTCTCTTGAAGAGCTGTAAAGAAAGGAGCTGGACTGTAGAGCATTGGTTCTGATAGAACTGGCTCTGGAGGGGTGTTGGGGTCAGAAAATCTAAATGAATATCATATGTGGGTTTTGGTGTCCTCATGAGAAGGTTCATGACCTGCATATGTGTGAACTTGCTCTGACATTTCCTGCCTATGGTGAACTCGCTTTGACATCAGACTCAGCGGCTGCTAAGTCTATCAAAGTGTCGAAGGCCTGCTGAGGGAGGGAGCTCCCTCGGCACCAGGTCCTAAATCGGAATGACAACAAGGATTGTGGAGGTGCTGAAGATGTTGTGAGAACGTCCTGATTGTGAGGAGACGACCTTAGTGCCAGGGCAGACGCTTAAGTGAAGTAACTGATACACTTCACTGAAGCGGGGCGTGAACGCAATTTATGTGCGTCACCTCGGGTGACGAAGATCTCAACTTGAAACAACCCATGTACCAATCATTGTGACTGTTTTAGTATCCATGACCAATCAGATGCAGTTGTTTTGCAGTATATATGCAAGTGCCTCAGAGTTAGACCTCTGAGCAATCCTGACATGTTGTATGTATGTGATCAGCCTTACTCCTTCTTGTGCTCAAAGAATAAATGTCCTGTGATTAATGATTTTCAACCGGTCTTGAGTGAATTTTTCTAACAAGGGGTCTGGATCAGGACTCCAACAAGACTTTCTTGTATTTGACCTCTGAAAAGTGAAAGGCAGGTGTGTAAGTTTGACTCTACTGAATATCTTTGGCTTTTGGACTCTCGGTCAGACAAACCCAGACATTTGAAGATGTCTCCTTGGACTCAATCTCAACAATGTGTGCTGCACTGAACACCACTCGTGTTTCATAGACTCAATGATCACTTTAAAAACATATGGATTCATCAACTATTCATATTATGCTTAGTTGCAGCTGTAATGTCTTCTCTGAATGACTCTCTGCTGATGTTGAAACATTTACAGGAAATAACAAGAGGACGCTGACATCATCAATCTGATAGGAACATCTCAGCCTGGCCTGGTTGTCATGGAAACAGTCATAATCTGCAATCAGTCAGCAGCTTCTTGTGAAATTAAAGATGATCAATGTCACAGAAACACAGTTCAGAAAGGTTTGCCAAAATTCACAGAGTGTAAATATCATCTTAAATGGACCGATTTAACAAAGGCAGCGAGAAAGAGACTCCAAACAACCACAGAAAGTTAAAAAGCAACCCCAAAGAGACATAAAGTGACTATGAAGAGACTCAAAACAACAACAAACTGTAACAAAATGACTACAAAGAGACATAATGCAGCTACAGAGAGACTCCAAACAACCACAAAAGCTTTAAAACTACCACAAAGAGACTCAAAACTACTACAAAGAGACTCAAAACTACCACAAAAGCTTTAAAACAACCACAACGAGACGTAAAACTACCACAAAGAGACTCAAAACTACCACAAAGAGACTCAAAACTACTACAAAGAGACTCAAAACTACCACAAAGAGACTCAAAACTACCACAAAGAGACTCAAAACTACTACAAAGAGACTCAAAACTACAACAAAGAGACTCAAACCTACCACAAAGAGACTCAAAACTACTACAAAGAGACTCAAAACTACAACAAAGAGACTCAAAACTACCACAAAGAGACTCAAAACTACTACAAAGAGACTCAAAACTATTACAAAGAGACTCAAAACTACCACAAAGAGACTCAAAACTACTACAAAGAGACTCAAAACTACTACAAAGAGACTAAAAACTACCACAAAGAGACTCAAAACTACTACAAAGAGACTCAAAACTACAACAAAGAGACTCAAACCTACCACAAAGAGACTCAAAACTACTACAAAGAGACTCAAAACTACAACAAAGAGACTCAAAACTACCACAAAGAGACTCAAAACTACTACAAAGAGACTCAAAACTATTACAAAGAGACTCAAAACTACCACAAAGAGACTCAAAACTACTACAAAGAGACTCAAAACTACTACAAAGAGACTAAAAACTACCACAAAGAGACTCAAAACTACCACAAAGAGACTCAAAACTACCACAAAGAGACTCAAAACTACTACAAAGAGACTCAAAACTCGAATCTAACTCATTCCTATATTTCTATTTCTCTTGCTCTATAGATATCTTTAAATCAGAGAACACACACACACATGACATTACAGTCATTTAGCAGATGCTTTTACCCAAAGCGACTTACAATTCAGGGTTAAGTGTCTTGCTCAAGGACACATCGACATGCGACTAGCGGAGCCAGAGCCGGGGATCAAACCGCCGATCCTCTGATTGAAGGACGGCGTACACACACACACACACACACACACACACACACACACACACTACCTCACACACACACACACACACACTACCTCACACACACACTACCTCACACACACACACACACACACACACTACCTCACACACACACACACACACACACACACACTACCTCACACACACACACACACACACACACACACACACACACACACACACTTACACACTACCACACACACACACACTACCTCACACACACACACACACACACACACACACTTACACGCTACCACACACACACACACACACACACACACACACACACACACACACTACCTCACACACACTACCACACACACACACACACACACACACACACTACCTCACACACACACACACACACACTACCTCACACACACACACACACACACACTTACACACTACCACACACACACACACACACACACACACACACACACACACACTACCTCACACACACTACCACACACACACACACACACACACACACACTACCTCACACACACTACCACACACACACACACACACACACACACACACACACACATACAGGTTTTGTTACTCATCTCAGACACACGTGGTGTGTAAACGTGGCCTCTGTCGTGGCCCCGCGGCCATTTTGTAGTCTTGCGTGGTGTGGTCACGTACTAGACTACATCCGCTATTTTGGGTAGTTTTCTCACTTCTCCCCCTACACACACACACACACACACACACACACACACACACACACACACACACACACACACACACACACACACACACACACACACACACACACACACACACACACACACACACACACACACACACACACATTGTTTGTTGATGTTAGATAGGAAGCTCATAATTGTATAGTCTTAGATCTTAGTTGACTTGATCATTATTATCAGAACTTAATAAACTCTGTTGTACATAAAGAGCAGCTGTCTGTGATTACTGTGTTCATGTGTATTGTGATAACAGCTGATATCAAACCTTCACTGTTCACTCTGAATGTGTAATAGTACTTTGACTATAAACATTGTGAGTGAATATTCATTATGAGACTTAGTTTATAGTTTGTTATTGGTCCCTGTTCTCAGGGTGGTGCCCCGTTATTATTAATAATTGTTAATAATCTTATGGATATTAATAATGATAATGTCAATAATGTATTTTTATACTTGCTGATAACCAAACACGCTCCTGATAGATCCCAACAATGCCGTCTCCTCTCAGCCGTCACTCCTCCTGAAAACAACCACACCTTCATCACAATGTTAGTACTTCAGCTCAGCCTTCAACATGAAGCTGATGCTGGTAAACTGAGCACTCTGTAACAGGTTCTTAGACCTCCTCACTAACAGACCAGCACCTCCTCCACTCTAGTGATGAACACCGGAGCCCCCCAGGGCCGTGTGCCGGGCCCCCTGCTGTTCACGCTGCACACCCTCGACTGATACTCCGACATGAAGAGAACTCTGTTTAAAGTGTTCAGATGACTCAAAACAACAAGGAGACTTCATATGGAGAAGAAATCAACAAGGTTACAGAGCGGAGCTCAGAGAACAAGCTGCTGCTCAACGTCAGTGAAACCAACGAGATGATCGTTGAGTTTAGGAAAAACACAGTTCAGAAGTATCAGCTGCTGAACCAGCAGAGTTCAGAGCAGCTTCTGTCCTCCATATATACTCATTATTATTCATATATATATATATATATGACACATAAACAGAGCTTGTAACAGAGTGTTTGCAGCAGTAATGCATCACAGTGGATGAAGGATGTGAAAGGGTTAGGGTTAGGGTTAGGGTCACCTGTAGTCCTCCCACACAGGTGAGCTCACTGCTGCTTCTCTTTACTTTGATTAAATATGATATCATGTATTCTACAGCAGCAGTGACCTCCAGCGGCTGAACTTCAGACTGCAGTTCATTATTAGAGCGTCATCAAGTTACCATAGTTATACAGTAAGGACCGGAAACGATGTATTTATTTCATTCAAAATAAAACTAAACTTAGAAACGTGTTGTTTGAAAACAATTTGTCCTTTAAATTAACAAAAACTAATACAAATTAATAGAAAACTTAACCCTTCATTTATTTACTCTGTTGCTTACAAATACAACCATAACATTGACTTAAAATATAAATACAATAGTGTATTTTATTCTACTACATATAATTGTGTGACTATGTTTTCATATCTTTCTATTTATTTCTCTACTGTATGATAATAATACAATAACTCATCATGATTTCATAGTTTATTTGTTTTGTTTTTGTTTGGTTGGATATAATTTGAGTTATTTTAGTCTAGTTTGTCATCTAATTATTTATTATAAATGACAGTTATTGTTATTATGGGATGTATCTTCATGAACCTTTTTACTTTAACCGTTACAGGTTCACGTGCAAATACACTAAAACATGACGTCATCACTCATCATTACATTCATGTTGATAAAACTTGTGAGTTCAATCCCGGAACGTTCTGAGCGGAGGATGTTTCAGGCGGAACAAAGGTTTTTATTTTGAAACGCTTGACCGGAAGTCACCTCTCCGTTTTTTTTTTTTTCAGGCGGCGGTTCGTCGTGTCGGTGCTCCGTTACTCTCCGGAGGAGGAGGAGGAGGAGGAGGAGGAGGAGGAGGAGGAGGAGGAGGAGGAAGAGGAGGAGGAGGAAGAGGAGGAGGAGGAGGAGGAGGAGGAGGAGGAGGAGGAGGAGGAGGAGGAGGAGGAGGAGGAGGAGGAGGAGGAGGAGGAAGGAGAGGAGGAGTTTTCCCACCATAATAAAACTTACGTTAACGTCTTCCAGTTACCGGAGAGACGAAACACTCTGTATTTACCCCCCCCCCCCCCCCCCCTATAATGAACACGTGTCCATAACACTAGTGAACCTGATATTAAAGTGTTTTAAGGAGACAGACACTCTGCTTTATTAAACCAGTCATCAGCTCAAACATGCTGCGTTGGTAAAGTGTCAGTTATTAAGGTTTCACACAATCTATACTCACAACAATCACAACTCACAACAATGTTCTCAGCTTTGGTCACTAGAGGGCAGCAGAGGTCTTTCCTCACGAAATCATTCAGAAGATTTCAACAAACTTGGCCCCGTTAGATTCACACATTCTGACATGTGTCACTACATATTCTCCATCAGCTGTGAAATCAGTCAGAGTGAACACAACTAACTTTATTAATAATATAGGAGGAGCTTCTTTTACAATATGGTGGATTATGAGACAATCAGCCCCTAAAATACCTCAGCAGCTCTCCTTCATAGGAGCAAGACACACTTTATAGTTGTTTAGACTCTTTTTGTTCTTTTATCTCTTTGTAGTCATTTTGAGTCTCTTTGTAGTTGTTTTGAGTCTCTTTGTAGTCATTTTGAGTCTCTTTGTAGTTGTTTTGAGTCTCTTTGTAGTTGTTTTGAGTCTCTTTGTAGTTGTTTTGAGTCTCTTTGTAGTCGTTTTGAGTCTCTTTGTAGTTGTTTTGAGTCTCTTTGTAGTCGTTTTGAGTCTCTTTGTAGTTGTTTTGAGTCTCTTTGTAGTCGTTTTGAGTCTCTTTGTAGTTGTCTTGAGTCTCTTTGTAGTCATTTTGAGTCTCTTTGTAGTCGTTTTGAGTCTCTTTGTAGTTGTTTTGAGTCTATTTGTAGTCGTTTTGAGTCTCTTTGTAGTCGTTTTGAGTCTCTTTGTAGTTGTTTTGAGTCTCTTTGTAGTCGTTTTGAGTCTCTTCGTAGTTGTTTTGAGTCTCTTTGTAGTCATTTTGAGTCTCTTTGTAGTCGTTTTGAGTCTCTTTGTAGTCGTTTTGAGTCTCTTTGTAGTTGTTGTGAGTCTCTTTGTAGTCGTTTTGAGTCTCTTTGTAGTCGTTTTGAGTCTCTTTGTAGTCATTTTGAGTCTCTTTGTAGTTGTTTTGAGTCTCTTTGAAGTTGTTTTGTGTAACTTTCACTGGTTCAGGCAGACTTGAATCTAAAAGCCTGAGAGACAGTTGAAGGAAAGCTCAGTTTACTTATCAGGTCGGGCGAGATCAAAACCAGGAGATCAGTCACTCAGGATACCAAATCTGAAAAGGTTCAGGTAGAAAATCCAAAGTCCAAGAAGCAGACAAGCAGGGTCAGAACAGGCAGATCAGATAACACGGACTAGGAAACACTGGAGAGTTTGACAGAAACATACAAGTCGATCTGACAAGGACCGAGTGAAAGTAGACTTGTAACAATACTGAGGGACTAATGAGAGAATGAGCTGCAGGTGAGGAGACGGTCGGGGAAGACCAGAGGTCTCATTGATGAACCAGAGTGTCGGATCCACACTGAATGTTTGTTTACGTTGAAATGAGGAAATGCACATAAAACATATTCAGATTCATAAAACCTTGTGTAGTCCTGTTAGTGAGCTACTTCCTGTTTTAAATCTCAAATCAAGCTGTAAATGTGAGCAGCTGGTTGAGCCTCACATCCCTCCCTCTACACGCCCACATTCAACCATCAATGGTGAAAGCAAAGCACCTCATGAATGTTGATGTATAGAAATGAGCTGCTGATCAATGAGTCTTTACAGTGAGTCACGGACCAAGAGGAAGACCAAGAAAAGGAGTTTTAAATGAAGCTTCTTGTGGGTGAGGTGATCCCTGAACACTAGTTCCCTCCTTTCTTCTACTCATGTCGTCCTAACACTTCCAGAGCTTCCATCGTGCAGCATTACACACGAGTGTCACATAGTTGAAAAGGTTCAGGTTAAATCCCGCTAAACAGGAAAACTACGCCACCTGCTGTTGTAAATTGGTACCTGCACTGAATAGTAGACGCAAGGGATTATGGGTAATCCTCAAAGCAACAGAGGAGTCGATGCTAGGTAACGTGTCTGTGGACAATATAATGTTAACTAACTTTAAAAGTACATAAGAGTTGAGCTGGCTTTATTTGTTTGGATATTGTAGTGGCCATTTGTCGAATAAATCAAAATAAAACAAACAATAATCTAACGCCACTGATGCACCGTGGTCAGTGTTTTACGCAGGCAGAAGAGAGGAGATTGTCCATGCAGGATTCCGATTTTCTTATTTATTTAGTAAAGCAAACAAAACAAGCAAACAAACAAAAGAACAAAGAAAACTCCTGTTGTGTTGTCTCTCCTGTGCTGGTAAAAACTATAAGCCCACCCCGGTGCATGCTGGTCCTATCCATTCACTCATATATATAGCCACAGGTGCCCACAGTAATTACCCAAACAACAACAAATAATATAACTAAACAAATTACTATTAAAGAGAAAAAGCAATCTTAATATATCAAACATCTAGAATAATTAAACAATACTACTTATTAATTAAATAACAAAATATTAATATAAAATAAATAGCTCCAACAGATATTATTTGTCTTAGATTATATTCGCCATGTTTTCATTAAGTTAACTATACGTTTTTAATGTGTTTTATTGCCAGTAAAAATGTCTCCGGTATAGCTAGCTAACACTAACGTGATGCCGTCTTTCTAGACAGAGCATGCGCAGTTGTCCACAAGTGATGAACATTCTACTGAGTCCTTTGTCATAAATGCAGATGTGGAATGAACCTGCTGTTACCACAAGCCTGAGCAGCTGCATGAGATTCATTCATCCAGGAGACATCTCACAGAGGTTACAAAGGCTCTGAGTGACTTTAAGAGCTCTCGAGGAAGCAGTGGTCCAGTGTCTGTGTCTGGGGCTTTTATTGTGAAGGAGAAAACGGAAAGAGGAAAAAGGTTCTAGAGTGTGTGAAAAATAAAGATGTTTCCATCTTGCTGCAGACTTATTCTTGTATTACTATTATAAAGCAGAGGTGCAACATAACCTTCAGCTACATATATCATTTAATTTCTCTTTGACTTCCAACACAAAATCAGCAGGTAAATAATCAGCAGAAGAAGTGAACGTCTCAGATGATTTTAATACAGATACACTGATACATACTTTGTACTATTATGAGGTTTCCTACAAATTAAGATCATTTGAGTTTACTTCTGACCAAATTAAAATAACAACAAAGAGTGAACCAGTGAGTCAAGTTAAGGCCAAAAGGCAGCAGAGATGGACCCAAACACAGAGAGACAGGGAGCAGAAGGAGGAAGAAACGGTGATTTTAATAAAGAAAACGTCCAACAATATGTAACAAAGAATCCAAAGAAAAACCAAGATGTGAAAAAAAAAACAGGAAGATGAACACTAGGAAAACTGCTGAACCATTAGACACAGAGGACTAAGACAAACTGGAACAGAGACAGGAACACAGGGTTTAAATACACTGAGGAGGTGGAGGAGATTAGACACAGGTGCATTCAATCAGGGGCAGGGCAGACAATCACAGTGGCGGGAAAACACACAAAGGCAGGAAGTGAACACGTAAACAAAGAAACATGTTCACAGGATTAGTCATCATGTTCATTCTACAGTGGAATGCAAGGAGTCTGTTGGCAAATGGCCAAGAATGTAAAGGTTTTCTTAATGGGTTAGAATACAAACCAGATATCATATGTGTTGAAGAGACATGGCTTCAGCCAAACTTAGATTTTGTGATTCAGGGATATGTGTGCATAAGAAGGGATAGAGAAGGGGGAATGGGGGAGGATGTGCTACCTTTATTAGGCAAGGAATTTATTATGGAGAAATAGAAAAAGACCTAGAATATGTAGTTGTTAGGGGATGAACGTTTGGTTGTGGTGAATTTTTACAATCCATGTCAACGATTGGAGTTAGAAGCATTAGAGGAAATAAAGGGACTCGACAGAAGACGGGTCATTTGGTGTGGTGATTTTAATGCGCATAACACTCTCTGGGAGGGGAAAAGACTGATAGCAATGGATTGATAGTAGAGGAGGTGATGGACTCCTTGGGACTTGTATGTTTAAATGATTGGAGTTTCAGAGTGAATTACAAGTCAGGTCATGAGTCAAGTTTAGACCTGACCATAGCATCACGGTCATTGGCAGGTATTCGTGTGTGGGAGGTGTGGAAGCATTCTACTGTTGGAAGTGATCATTACCCCATTTTCTGTAGAATAGGAAGAGGAAGCAGGGTGGGTTCAGAGGATACAGAGAAAGGTGGGTATTTGGAAAGGCTCAGTGGGATACATTCAGAGAAATGAGTGAATCAAGGTTTAAAGATATAGATAGAGAACAGGATGTAGAAACGTTTCATGAACATGTGAGAGATGCAATAATTGGAGCTGCCAATCAGACAAGTTTAAGGAAAGCCGGTACAAAGAGGCGGAAGTTAGTTCCATGGTGGAATGATGAGTGCAGTGAGGTAATAAAGAAACGGAATAAGGCTTTTAAGGTTTTAAAAAACACCCACAATTTAAAAAATGTAATAGAGTACAAGAGAATGCAAGCAGTAGTACGGAAAACTACCAAAGAAAGTAAAAGGAAGTATTGGAGATCATGTTGTAACACAATAGGGAGAAGCACTTCAATGAATCAAGTTTGGGGGATGATAAAGAAGATGAGTGCAGTAAAACGGGAGTGGGGGTATCCAGTACTGGGAAATGGCGGCGTGGTGGCTAACGATGATGAAGCAAAGGCAGAAATGTTAGCAAAAGCACTGATTGAGGTCCATAGTTGTGGTAATATGTCAGAGGAGGGTTTAAGTGGAAGACAGAGAACAAGTGAAGCAAATAAAGAACTGTTGGAAACAGATGAAGAGAGGGGAGATGCAATGAATGCTCCCTTCACTTTGGAAGAGATCAAAAGGGCCATAAGAACATCAGGGCTAACTGCTCCAGGTGAAGATCAGATTTACTACATCATGTTAAACCATTTGTCTGATTTTGCATTAGAGTTGATTTTGGAATTATATAACAAAGTTTGTCAGGAAGGAAAATGACCAGGACTTTGGAAACAAGCAGTTATAGTACCCATCAGGAAACCAGGAAAAGATCCCACTAATCCGTCTAACTATCGACCAATAGCATTGACTTCACACATGTGTAACATCATGGAGCGAATGATCACACAAAGACTAACTTATTATTATCAAACTAGGAATCTTAGGTCAAAATATCAACGTGGATTTAGAAAAGGAAGGGGAACAATGGATCCAATAGCATGTCTAGAAGCAGAGGTGAGGAAGGCACAAGTGAACGAGGAGGTAGTGGTAGCAGTGTTTTCTGATGTGGAGAAAGCGTATGATTCACTGTGGAAAGAGGGACTATTAATCCAAATTAAAAGATTAGGAATATCAGGTAAAATGTTCAGATGGGTTCAACATGTTTGTTTGGTAGCTCTATAGAAGTGAGAGTGGGAAGGTGTTTGTCGGACATTTGGTGGACAATGGAACACCACAAGGAAGTGTGATTAGTCCTTTATTGTTTCAATAATGATTGATGATGTATATGAAAATGTTGGACAAAACATAGGGATATCTTTATTGGCAGATGATGGGTCACTGTGGAAAAGAGGTATGAATGTGGAATATGTTGTGAAACAGATGCAGGAAACAATCAAAAGAGTGGAACAGTGGGCATTGGAATGGGGATTTAAATGTTCAGTGGAAAAAACAAATACCCTTTTGTTTACAAGAAAGAACATTGGAACAGAGGTCAAATTGTATTTATATGGTAAGGAACTGAAAATGACAGACTCGTACACATTTGTAGGAATGTGGTTTGATGCTAGGCTCACATGGAATGTACATATTGATAAAATGGTGAATAAATGTAAAAAGGTGTTAAATGTAATGAGATGCTTGGTGGGAACAGAGTGGAGAGCTGACAGGTCTGCTTTGAAAGCTATAGATATGGGGCTGATAAGATCAGTAATAGACTATGGCTGTGTGGCTTATAGGTCAGCGTCTAAAACATTATTGGGAAAATTAGATGTAATACAAGCATTAAGAATATGTAGTGGGGCTTTAAAACTACATCTGTGCCGGCATTGCAGGTAGAAATGGGGGAAATGCTGTTGGAGCTGAGAAGAATACAGATCATGATGACATATTGGGCCAGTTTACATATTGGGCCAGTTTACAAGGACATAACAACCATCCAACAATAAGTGCAGTTGAGCCATGCTGGGAACATGATAAAACACCAACAAAGAGCTTTGGTTGGGTTGATAAGGAGAAGGCGAGTGAATTGGGTATATTGGATAGGAGCTGTTCTCCAGCTGTGGTCCAGCTATTCCTCTTTGGTTACTGCCACAGCCTGAAATTGATCTTGGCCTCCTTGAAGTAATGAGAGATGAATGTGGGGGAAACTGTAAGATATTCAAGTCATACATCAGGAGGAATTATCACAATTATATACAAATCTATACAGATGGATCTAAAGACCCCCAAACTGGTAGAACAGCAGCAGCAGCAGTAATCCCATAATTCCAGTCTGAGTGTGTGAAGAGACTCAGTGATGACTTCTCTGTGTTTACATGTGAGATGATGGCCATAGTTATTGCCTTACAGTGGGTAGAGGACGTCAGGCCAGAGAGAGTGGTGATTGCATCAGACTCATGTGCAGTACTAACCAGTCTGAAATGTTGCCACTCCAGAAGCAGAGAGGATTCACTGTATGAAATACTACAAGCACTATTCAGAATCCATCTAATGCGGATGGCGGTTACATTTGTGTGGGTCCCTGCACATGTTGGAGTCGATGGCAATGAGAAGGAGGATAAAGCAGCAAAAAAGGCTTTGAAGAGCGGGAGAAATATTGTTAATGTAAATATAAGTAAGTCAGAAGCTAAAGTGGTGATTAAGGGACAAATCACAAAGATATGGCAGATTGAATGTAATAAAGGGAGCAAAGGAAGATATCTGTTTAAAAACAAAGCATTGGTTGGGAGTGCAGGATCTAGTGGACAAAATAGAAAATAGGAGAGGGTCATGACAAGACATACTGGTCTGAACAGTTCCCTCTATGTTATTAGAAAACATAATCATGGAAAGTGTGAATGTTGTGAAGAAGAAGAAACTGTGGACCATGTTTTATTGTCCTGTCAGAGGTACGAGTCAGTGAGAGAAGTTTAAAAAATGGTCTCAGAGAGATGGGAGAGGAGAATATCATTCATGTACTAAAGACAAGCTTCAGTGAGACATGTTGAGGACTTCTTCTGGAGTGTTTGGAGTCAACAAGACTAATGGATAGAATTTGAGTATTATATATATTGTTATTTGATGTTTGTTTGTTTGGTTGTCGTATTACAGAATGACTATCCTGAGTCCACACTCCAGATTAGTGGGTGACGGTAATGCTCCTAAAACTTGTTTGCCAACCGCCATTAAAACCAAGAGAAGAAGAAGAACCCGGGACACGGGGATAGGGTACTCGGGTCCACAATCCAACACAGTAGGTGACGGTAATGCACCTTTCACTGGATGACAACCGCCAAACAAGTTAAAAGAAGAAGAACCCGGGACACAAGAGAAACTCAAAATAAAACGTGAACCAAACCAAACCAAGACCGTGACAGAAGCAGTCCGGTAAAGAAGCCACCATCCATAACACTGATGATGTCTTCCTGCTCACCAATCTCAACACAGCCTCTTTAATCTCCTACTAGGAGATCTCCTCCACGCTCCACGGAAACAAAGCAGGAATAACTCAGATCATAGAGCTCCTCTTCAAACCATCCATCTGATGGCTCCATATTCTGGGTTTTGGTTCCTTCTGTCAAGTTTGGGCAAAAAGGCAGCAGGAGATGAACCCAAATGTAGAGAGACACGGGGAGCAGAAGGATGAAGAAATGGTGATTTGAATGAAGAAGATGTCTTGTATACACACACATGTATACACTACATGTGTGTATCACCTCCAACACACACTCAGTCTCAGTTTAATTCCTTGTTTAATGTAATTAAAGATCATAATTAGTTTGAATCTTTAGTCTAAACGTGTTGAGTTGTTCAGGACTCTGAGACTTGATGTGCAGTGAGAGGACGCCCCCTGCTGGATGAACAACACCACAGTCTGTGTCCCAAATCCATCATTCTACACACAATGTACTAAATACTGATCATATAGTACACAAACAATCACCGTGATCATGTTAGAGTCACTGGTAACAACATGTATTGTTGGAAAGTCTTAGTCCACTGCACAATTTAGAGAAATG
The DNA here is from genome assembly GCA_032191485.1 of Leptoclinus maculatus. Classification (NCBI taxonomy): domain Eukaryota; kingdom Metazoa; phylum Chordata; class Actinopteri; order Perciformes; family Stichaeidae; genus Leptoclinus; species Leptoclinus maculatus. Next base: position 31,211 of record JAVDOI010000212.1, read on the forward strand.
CAAAGAGAAGTGTTGAAGAGGCTGAGAGGTGAAAGCAGGCCCACACAGGTTAAAGTAGCTGAGCTGTGGTTGTAATGCTCCACAGAGGTTACTGAAGCAGTTCAATGTGAAGACGCTGTAGTGAGAGAAGAGGAGGGGGTCTGATTAAAGGGCCTTAACATGACTTCATTTCATCACGTTGATGAGTCCCAAACGCTCTCACAATGGTAAACTGTGCTCACATCTTATGTTCACGACTCTGAGACTTGTTCTCTCCGACTACTCGGGTTAACACTCCCTCTGATCACCAGACACTTAGAAACATGGGACTACAAGTTACTCAGTGGACATGGATCTAAACCGGCTGGGAGAGATCCTGACGACTAACGAGGGCCCAAACAAAGGAAGCAGAGACACAAAGACAAAGACATGTTGAAGATGCTCTGGTGTTTGGAACAGGCCGAGGACCCGGGCACACCGTAGACCTCAGACCAGTATCCTGCCGGTCCATGTCCGGTCCTCGGTGTTCTGCTCCGGCTCTAAGACCTCAGTGAATAAGGGGAGCACACGAGAGGATTAACTAAAGAAAGAAGTTTCATTTAACACAGATGTAATGAGTGTAACAGATGTAACATGTGAACTCTAACAAAGGATACTAGCAGGGAAACATACTGCAGGTTAACTAAGGTAGTGATACATTATATTATTATAAAGATGTGATCAAAGTATACAGCAGGTCAAATGTCCAACGTAGCACAAGGTGGTGTAGCGGACCCCAGCCGGACAATGGTGACACATACTGATGTTTCCAGAGGCCTTTATTGATGCTCAACTCTCATCCTCATGTTGATGAACACAAATCTACTTTTTCTCCTTTTAACCTCCAGAAAACACCGTAAGAGCTACGGAACAGATACAACATCAATGAGCTCTAACGAGTATCAACATTCATTACATTACATTTAAATATACATGTGGACATTCATCAAACATTTCTCACATATATACTTCTCAACAGCATATTTAAAACCAAAATCTAGCATCAGCTTAAAGTTAGCTTAGTCATTCAGCCATAGCTGTTAAGCTAACATTAGCATCTAGTTAAAACAGTAACACATCAAACACACAATAAACACAATAAACACACAACACGTTGTTCCCGCTCCAGCTAGGAGCTTAACCGTTAATAAAGAAACTCTTATTGTGGAGGAATATCTTATGAACACTTTTCTTTATGTGAAGTCAAGTTACTTTACTCTGACGAGATGTGGATCTGCTTCCGGTTTCGCCAGAAGGACTTCAAAATAAAGGACCCAAAACGTAACAGGCACTTACAAATTAAAAGCCAGCAGGAAGTGATTATCTTAGTTAACTAGCAAATAAAGGTTTGTATGAAATATTCACCTTACTAACAGAACATCTTCAGAGTAATTTACAGGTGGTTACGGGGAAAATAAGGAAGGGGCGGGGCTTATAGACCGGAAGTAGTGACCAGCTGACTACAATTCCTTGATGGTCTCAAGCTCCAACCAACCAGGAACCAGGACCACCGAAAGACAGACAACACAGCAACACAACACTCACAAGCAGAGGCCCGGGGGCCGTCACACAGGGAGTCAAACATAGAGAAGAAATACACACAACTGTTCACAACATGTTGAGATGTTGTGAAGGTAACGTGATGTGTCACAGCAAACAGCTGTCCCGTTCCTAGTCATAGCATTTCAAGCCCTTCAGCCTCTCACACTGAAACATCTACCAGGTGACCAGTTACAACCCGTCAGTGTGGGTGAAGTCAGCAGAGCTTCAAACACGAGCTGCTGTTGTATCACTTGTTTCAGGATAAGAAGTCGCCCCCCTGACAGCCGGATATCAACAGGTTGTGTTCAACAGGTGGAGGAGGACTGGAAGTACTCCAGGATGGACCTGTTTAAAGGACCACCACTGGAGGAGGAACCCCGTGTGGTCAGAACCTTCAGGACCCTGACCCTATCACCCTACATCTAGATGCTAATCTGACCCCTATTGCTTCACCACAAACACAACAGCTAATGTCTAAGTCCTGTAATCACATGAACACCAAGCATGAGGAACCAGCAGAGCATCTAAACTATCTGAGCCAATCATTCAGTGCTGTCAGCCTCTCCCAGGAGAAGAGCTCTCTGACCTCATGGAGACTACAGACACCCTCAGAGACCAGCAACACTGGACTTTGGTTGGAATGTACAAAATACAAACCAGTTTTATTTGGTTTATACAATAAAAAGATTAAAGGTTACAGAAACAGATCATGCAAAAAGTAAATAAAAGAAAAACCTCAAAAGTTCAGATCACCAATAAGCCTCGTCACAAAGACTCCAAACCAGAAGCCTGAAAAGAATCCTAAAGAAGCCAAGTGGTGATTCTTTGTTGTCTCCTGTTTCTACCTTTTTACTTGGAGCATCTTTAACCTCCTGGTCCATATATGGTCACAACTAAACATTAGTACATCATTGATGAAGCTGTTTACGTAGTCTTACACTTCATGACAGACTTCTCTTCTGGTAACTAGCCCTATTTTTAGGCTTCTGCTCGAAAATACTATACCCATACTCAAAGGGGCCTTACTCTCTAACTACAAGGTCTATTTGAATAATTTAAATGTATTAATAACACTCAAGTGGGTGAGCTTTGGTGAGAGGTGTCAATATTGTGTATATGTTACTGGTTAATAGCAAATGAAGATGGAACACAGCTCCACTTTGAAAATGTCAGGTTTGCCTGGTGAAAAAGCACTATTATTGATAAAACTATATTAAATGAGGCTCAGTAAAGCCTAAAACCACCCACCATAATAGCAAAGCATGACAGTAGTCATACAAAAAAGAATTGGAGTGAATAGAGTGAAGCAGGCCAGAGCTAGAGAGATAAACGTACGAGAGGTCACGAAAGGTCGTCATTTGGGAAACAGCTTCTCCAGCTGTTCCATTGTACTTTTATATACTATATAACTATATATTTAACTCCTTTATCCTTGTACATGTACAATCTATCACATACAGCAGTCTGGCATCATTTGTGAGAGCTAGAATCCTCTCTAAGGCCTCTCTGTGTCGGCGACTTACGGCTCCATGCGCTTTTACTTGTGTGTGTGGGGCCATATCTCAGCCTGTGGTTGGTCAATCCCATACCATGACACCTCTAAACACGCCTTAGGATCTAGCCAATGCAGTGGTGGCAACGTGGTTTTGATTGACAGAATCGTTTTCCGTAAAAAACAGATACGTGCGCAGCGTAGCCCTGCGTAAAACCGGATTCACCAAATGTGAAACGTGGTCCCCCAGCCTTGTTTTACCCCCCTTTCTCCAGGAAACAGTTGAATTAGACAGGAAATAGATAGCAGAAGTAGGTTTTAGTGGTGAAAACGGATTATTGGACGCTTTTCTTCATGATTCATCTAAAAGTGAGTGACATTTATGAATTTTTCTGCGGGGTGTATGGCTTGGTTTTGTCTGCTTGTTTGCTGATATCTTTTGAACGGTTTGACGGAGAGTAATTATGAATATAGCGCTGGAATCCGTGTCGAATGCTAATGCTGTTTGATAGCAACTTTGTCTTTGTTAGCTTCGAGCTTCGTGGTCGGAGCATTTTTCGGAGTGCGTAGTTCGCCGAGTTATGGCGAAAAAAACACGATATTGTGGTAACTCTTCTTGTAGGTTGTATTAGATCAGGGGTGTCCAAACTTTTTGCAAAGAGGGTCAAATTTGATTTAGTGAAGATGCCCGGGGGCCAATAGTTCCTTCTGACATTTTTTTAACAACAAAAGTTACATGAAAATACACACTGTTATAAAACAGTTTTCATTGTCACAATTACCTTTATTTTTCAAGTGACAATGTAACCAAATATAAGCCACTCAGGCAGACGTGAACAACTCTAAAAACACAATTCTGCCTTTCATTCAGTCAGATAACGTTGAACAAACTGTATAGAATACCTTACATTTCCATGAGTTAAATATCTTTGCCTCATGAGCATTTTAAACAGGAGTTATAAGTAATGCAAAGTGGTCTGTTATCATTCAACTTTAAAACAAGTGAATTCTGCCCTTGTCTTTTACAAGATCTTTCAGAAAGCAATAGTTTGTGTCACATCTACAGGTACATAACATCAACAGTTATAACCAAATCTTATTGAAGAGTTTAATAAGATAAGTGCCATAAGTCCAAGTGCATTAGTGTGCTTTAAGCTTTTCACTGTTAATAGTGACAGATGTTACCGTTCAAAACACTCCATTTCAGATTGATCAAGGAACAGATGACTTGCTGACACTAATGAGAAGGGTGATACTGAGATCTAGATTTCAGTAAAGAGACCAGGTCTGGCTTGAGGGCAGTGGTTGAGATGCGTAAAATGTCACGCAAGTGGGAGTCACTCATCCTTGACCTCAATCGGTTCTTCTTTAAGTTCATGACTGAGAATGTTTGCTCACACAAATATGTGGAGCCGAATAAGCTCAGCATTTTCTTAGCGAAGGACCGCATTTCTGGAAACCTGCTTTTGTCCAGCTGCCGGTTAAAGTCAACGAGAGAACACTGCTGGTGTTTTCCGCGGCACTCATCGTCACACTGCAGCTCAATGAGCTCCAGCTGCAGCTGTGGAGGAGCATCATCAGGGTCCACGGAGAAGGGAGAAGAGAAAAGCAACATGTCCTTTTCAATAACTGCAAAGTCCCGAAAGCGTTTGTTAAATTCCACAGAAAGAGATGCGATAGCTGTTGCATAACTCTTCATTTGCGCACCGATGTTGTCCTGTGGGAAACTGTCAATGACCTCTTTCAAAGCTGGGAAGTGCGCGGTGCAGGGCTCTGTTTGGGACAAGTGTCTTTGGAAAAGTTGCAGTTTGGTTCCAAAGGCCTTGATGTGAGCGTATAGCTGGCTCACCACTGCATCTTTTCCTTGAAGATTAACATTCAGCGCATTCAGATGCTTCGTTATGTCAACCAAAAAAGCCAGATTTGCCAGCCATACAGGATCGGACAGTTCTTCCATCGGTTGTCCCTTCTCACCCAAAAAAATTCCAATTTCCTCTTTGAGAGAGAAAAATCGCTGCAGTGCGGACCCCCGACTTAGCCACCTCACATCATTGTGATATATTACGTCACCGTATTCAGCCTGGATGTCACGCAAGAACTGCTGAAACTGTCGGTGGTATAGAGCTTTAGAGCGAGTAGAATTGATTGCCTTTGCCACTGGTTTCATAACATCGTCAAATGTGAGATGTTTGGCGCAGAGAGCCTGCTGGTGAATGATACAGTGAAGTTTAATAGCGTTACCTGCTTCTTCGCTGACTTTATTGCAGATCAGTGTGGACAATCCACTTCGCTCACCAGCCATGGCAGGCGCACCATCGGTAATGATCCCAGAAACTTTACTCCATGGTAGTTTCATATCATCAACAGCTTCACAAACAGAAACCAATACATCTGTTCCTCTGGTTTGCCCTTTAAGGCTTTTGAGGTCAAGCAGCTCCTCTGTCACGTTCATGTTGTCATCATCTCCTCTTAAACAAATAAGTAGTTGTGCAGTGTCAGATGCATCGGTGCTTTCATCGCAGGCTAATGAGAAATAATCAAAAGCCACTCCCCTGTCCCCCAGTTGTCTCTGAATATCTGACGATATGTCCTCAACTCTCCGTGCCACAGTGTTGCGTGCCAGGCAAACATTCATAATTCTTGCTTCTTCTCGGGGCAAATGTTCTCCACCATTTTCATGACACAGTCTTTGATGAACGCACCTTCAGTAAAAGGTTTGCCATGTTTAGCTATTAACATGGCCACTGCGTAGCTGGCTTTGGTGATGTTTTCCTTTGACTCACAGGCCCGCGTGAAGAATCGCTGTTGCGATGCCAGAGCAGCTTGGAGTTGCTTCACTTTTTCAGCGCGGTCACTCCCTGTTAGCTTGTCGTATGTTGTAGCATGTTTAGTCTCGTAGTGTCTCTTTACGTTGAAATCCTTAAACAAGGCAACCGTCTCTTTACAAATTAGACAAACACAATTGCCTCGATTTCCAGTGAAGAAGTATTGTAATTCCCACCGCTCCTGAAAGCGGCGGCCCTCACTGTCAACTTTTCTCTTTTTTTTTGCAGTCGCCATGGCAGAAATGATTCGAGAAGGGTTCGCGGCACGGATGCAGAGCCAGATAGCATTAGAATGGTGCTGCCACCGTGTGGTGAAAGGAGGAATTACACCTTTAACGGTTTTTGATTTATTTATTCTGACAGAGCTAGCGAGCCATAAATAACACACTATAAGACCAAAGCTGCGGGCCATA